>JAOXNR010054113.1:0-13063 GCA_028571225.1 Parsonsia alboflavescens | reverse complement strand
AGATATTATACTTGTATATGAAATACAAGTCTTGTTCATAGCCTCATTGAGTAGTGTCCTTGGATATCCATCAAAGAATCAACATCAATACTCAATCAACTCAACATGACCAAATAAAATCTTTTATCCTAAAAAATTTTAGAAAATGAAGTCTCACATGCTTATGGCAAAATGAAAAAATAGTCAAGAGTTTATGAAGTAATCAATAAACAAATCTAGTAGTTGAAAATTCATGACCACAAACTTGTAGACAGACACACTCTCCCCTAATGAATTGAAATTGGTCCACTCGAGTCAAATAGGACTTTTGGCTTGTAATGTTCGACTAGGGGATTGGCCATCAAACGAATGATAAGGATATAACAAAAAATCAAGAAATTTATAATACATAAATGCCCACAATCATTCTTTTGAACAAATAACTAAATATTTATCTCCTTCATCAACAATTAAGCACTTCCCTACAATAAGAACTTTGTTCTTTAATCACCTCTTTTATTTTTCCCCTTTTTTTTTCCACTCCTTTTCTGTTCCAACTTTTTTTTTCATCAAAAGTCACTTTAAAAAAAAAAAAAATTTTTTTTATCAAGCCATTGACAACCATTCTCTGTTTCAATAAACATATCCCCAAATCATAGCCACTTTCAACACTTCTCATATAAACAATATACATTTAACATCTTTTCAACAAATATGGGCTTTTAACTTTCTTGAAAAGATATTTCAAAGGTAGAAAAGTTATTAACAAGGCTAATATCAAAGGAAGTTAGAATGGTTGAAGTCATTCTTAATTTAGGCTCAAAATTGGATCAAAGGATATAATGAACAAGGTAGGCATAGAAAAGGTTCATACGGACTTTTTCTCTGGGATGTAACCAACACCATATCCCTTGATCTTGCACAAGTTTTAAGATTCTTTAGAGTGACTTCCTCCATTGCTAACACAAAGGGAAACAGTTCAATCCTTCACTAAAAAAGCATGTCGATCACGTTGTGTTCTCGTGGAAGAAGAGCGAAATCCATTTTCACTTTGCATTGTATTGACATTAAAATCATGGTCAGTGTGTGCAAAGACCTTTCTCAATTTAGGCAAACACATTAAAATCATGGTCAGTGTGTGCAAATACCTCATTAGATACATACAAGATGAGAGTAATTTGTTCTCTAATGAGCACAAACCTCTAACATATGTTTCTAAAGGTGCATCCCCCTTTGCCCCCTTATTGACCATATTAGAATAAAATTCTTTCGTTAAAGTAGGAAAATAGTGATGCGAAGGATGAAGAATGGGTTCCCAACCGAATGATGCAAAAAGTATTACCAAGTACCTATTCACTATATATTAGAGGGTCCACAAACCGTTCAAGAATCAAAAGTATTTATTTGGGTTCACATGGGGATGACCCAATGTAACAAAATGATTTCAAAGAATCTATTCATATTATAGGAATCAGATTCTCTAAAAAGAATTTTGTGTTTTCCAATTGCTTTTGATATTTCATTTCTTAAATGGTATCTTCTTAGCTTAGTGGTAAGTAGCAACACTTATTGGGACCAGGAGGTCTCAAGTGTCACTATTGATCCTTGAAGGGAGGATATATAGAGGGAGGGTTAGGGGAGGATGGGATTTAAAAAGAACAAAAATTTTCTCAAGATTTGGTAAAAATTTTATAATTTCCCATATCTTTTATTTTTTCTCTCTCCTACTTGTACATGTGATGTTATTTTTAAAGTGAAACACATTTTCCTTTTTGATATTGTTTCATGAGGATAGACCCAGCATAAAAAAATATAGATGAGGAATTGATTCAGTTTCTACTAATTAATAGTATTTGTACCAAAAAGTATGAATAGTAATGGAGTTAGGCGCCAGATATTTGGAGGATAATTTATCTTCTAATATGAATCAACCATTTTATTAGGATATGACTTTTTTCTGCAAATTTAATTTGTCACATGTCTGTCAAGCGATTAGTTTCAAGATGTAATTTTTGGAGAATGGTGGTTAATTTGGATAAAAGGTTGATTCCCGTAAATGTCGCTAGAAGTGATGGATCTAAAAAAACCATCTTCGGGTTACCCTAACTCTCAATGGCTTCTACAAGAACAACGAATGATTAGATCATCTGAGTGTGCTGTTCCCATGAGGATATATCCGATGCCTAAGTCAGTTCACTCAGAGATAAAAAGAATAGACTTTACTTTGGTTGATCCTATGTGATCAGATTGTGTATGGCAAAATAATAATCCATCATTTCAGGTGAAATTACCTTGTTTAAGTGGATCTCAAGTACGTGAAAGTAGGCAAATCGTATCAATTGTGAACAATAGCCCTCCAATTGTTTGTCAAATCTTGGAGTTTCCTTGTCGGGAGATGTCTTTGCCATGCACGTCTCTTGAGAGAGTTCCATAAGCTTGTTAGTGACCTTCAGATCACCTTCATGACCTTCTGATAGACAGTGAATATCTCTTTGGCAGCCTTCTCCAAGGTCGTGAAGAGCAAATCAAGTGTCACTGTAGTGTGAGTTGAGTCATGGGTGATGAAACACGACATGGAGAGTGCTTGAGTTAGGTTCGAGCTCACTAGGTCAAAGGTCATGGCCTAGGAGACCTTCTCTAAGCACTTAGGATGAAATTACTTGTTAACCTAATGTCGCTGGTTTAAGTCAATAAGGTCGAGTTAGGTTCTCGATATTCGGGTCGATCCAGGGAGTATTCAAGTCAAGTTACTCTGGTTGTGCCGGTTTTACCCATCAATTCCTACCACCAAAGTTTAAATTGAAGAAAAGTCATCACGAACCCAACATAAAATATGTTTATTGGGTTAAAAGATTTTCTTTTATACCGATACAATTGAGATGATATTATTATTTCTTGTTTCTTCAATTTCTACCCAAAGTACTTAGATAACTACTATTTGTAGACATAATATATTAAGAATAGATATTAGGAAAACTTGATGCAATTCTTATTGATTGCTTTGTAGAGATTTTCCTTTTCTTTTAATTTCTAGAACCGAAAACGTCAATTTTTATCTCCATTTTTATTCACCTTTTTACTGTGAGAATTTTTTTTCATCTTTTTCTGGCCCTTTGGATCTCTAAAAGAAAATTCCTATCATGTGAAGTCCTAAAGTCCTTTTTTTGAGTCCCCAAATCTTCTTTCGACTTTTGAATCTCCCAAACTACTTTCCACTTACACATGAGAGATCAAAAAAAAGGAATTCATTTGAAATCTCATATTCACCTGGAGTGACACCCTCTTCCTCGTAGTTATCTCCCAGGGGAGGATTCTGTTTGCCTTCGTGTGGAGACTCAGGAGTCACCGGGATTTGACCGGAATTGCCTGTTAATCAAAGAAGAAGCAAATTTATATTCTTTTGTTTGTACTGAAATTTCTATGAAGCTTTCAGAAGTATAATTCTAGACATGGCATGCATGGATAAGATAAAAGAGTTAAAAAGAATATAATGCAATATAAATATTATTATTATTATTCTAGACATGGCATGCAATGCCATGAGTAGGAAGATTATTATTATTTCTTGACCCAATATAAAAAGAATAGGTATTAAGAATACAATCAACTTTTTAAAATTAAGTTTTATTCGAAAACATAATGCATCGATTACTTTCAGGATTTTTTTTCCCTTTTATTTCGAGAGATTAGTTAATATTTTTTAAAGTATCTCATCATTTTGCCAATCGTCATAGGTTAGGCATTGGTTATAGAACCCATATTGGTTTTGGCGATGTAAAATATAAAATAAATAAAAATGATGTTTCTGATGCATTATATTACCAATCAAACATTATATATACTTTTTTTTAAAAAAATATATATATCTTTTTTTAAAAATTATTTTTTGTCTGCCCCTTAAGGATTAATAGTTGTATTCTGCCTACTCTCATCATGTCTCAAACTCAAGACTTCCCAGTCTCCAATGTCGTTGTGTAACGCTAAGCCAACAAGACTTGGCAAATACTATATATTCTTATTTATTAATTAATTGTTGAGAAATATTTATACATTTAAAAATTAAAATTTCAAAAAAATATGTGAACTAATTTGATTATTAATGTAAAAAATAAACCAGAAAATTTATTATCATTGTAAACCCCTTATTATAAAAATAATAATCATCCACAGTTTACATAATTGGTCCAATTTAGATTCTGCCCAATATGTCCCTGAAGGGACATCCTAGTGAATGGAATGACAAGTGCAGATCAAACGTATTGAGTTCAAATCCCACCAACACCATCCTAGTTAAGCTAAATGTCGAGGTGTATGAAAAATTATCCAAATACCACTAAAAAAAAGGGGGATTCTACCCATTATTTAAATCTCCTTGCTCATAATCTATCTTGTCCTCCCAAAGTGGGAATAATGAAATTTTTTTTTTTTAACACCAGCCACTCCTCCCGTAACCCGCCCTATATCTCAATCTCTTGAGGTGCAACAGTGGCTCCCTGCTTATCCTTGTTGAGTATCGAACTTAGTTTCTATTAAAAGTATTTCTACGAAAAAGTATGAATAGTGGTGGAGTTAAGCTCTCGATCTTAGGAGGAGGACAATTTATATTCTAATATGAATCATCCATTTTATCATAATATGACTTTTTTCTCTCTTTTAAACTGTCATGTGTTTTTCAAATGAATTATTGGCCAGTTTAGTCGTCGAACTATACCAATTTGGCCGTTTTGGTCCATAAAGTTTTTTTTTGGCCTTTTTAATCCTTCAACTATTTACTATTTAGCCATTTTGGTCCTTTTGACGGGTCAATAGCAGTTTGAGCAAATAGTGGAGGGTATTTAGGTCATTTTACTGTTCATGAATAGTGAAATTAAAAAAAAAAAAAAACCAAACTAGGGCACTGTTCATCTTCTCCAGCGAAATGTTTTTTTTTTTTTTTTGGCTCATTCGCATGCTGAAGATTAATCAGAGGATGTTTGCACTTAATATGACTGTTTTCTGACCAGAAGCATCATTAAGAGAGAACATCCTAAACCCGAGGGGTGCGAATAACCAGGGTTAAACAACCTAAGAAATCAAAACATAGTTGCACCTAAGAAACTAAGTCTATGAGACATAAAAAACAAAAGTGGATAATGAAGGCTTGAGAGATCATGAATTCAATCAATAATATCCATCCACACAAAGAAAAGGTTTGTATGCGGAAGTCATACTAAGTGCAAACATCCTCTGATTAATCTTCAACATGCGAATGAGAGGGAAAAAAAAAAACTGCAAGTCGCAGGAGACTACTGAAGAAGAAGATGAACAGTGCTCGAGTTTGGGTTTTTTTTTTAGTTTCATTGTTCATGAACAGTATAATGACCTAAATGCCCTCCACTATTTGGTCAAACTGCCGTTGACTAGTCTAAAGGACCAAAATGGCCAAAAAAAAAAAAACTTTAAGGACCCAAACGGCCAAACTAATATAGTTTGAGGACTAAATTGGCCAATAATTCTTTTCAAATAATCAATTTCATTGTGTAACTTTTTGAAGAATGGTGGTAAATTTAGATAAAAGGTTGACTATAATATTATGAGCGACCACAATGGTTGGAAAAAATCATTTGAGAAGAAAACATAGTTTTACGTAAAAATAAGAGATCAAAAAGCCTAGTTAAAATAGAGAGATAAAATAGATATTACATTATTCACAATACTTAAAGAAAAAAACTCCAAAATCAAGTTCTCCACCCCAAATATATACCCATCCCAAAGTATAAAACGAAAACCTATAACCAAAGTACGAATGGAAAAAAGACATTAAGGAGCCAACATCAAGAAATGTCTATGACAACTTTAAAGATTCATTTTCTACAATAACTATTGACATTACATTTGCTTTTTTCAATTTCTACAATTTCTGTCCTAATATATTAAATATAGCTACTATAGCAACACTATAAACTTTTAAAGTTAGTTTATATTCAAAGACATTATATAATCCTTATTGGTTGTTTAAGATGTATATAATTTTTCCCTTCTTTTTTATTTTCTACAACATTTATATATTTTAAAGTGTCTCTACTAAACTTGTTGCTCGTCTTGGGTTTAAACTTTTCTAATTCTTTGATTTTCCTTTACCTTTTATGTTTGCTTCTCAGTTACTTCTTGCAATTCTTTGATGTTGTTGTTTTTAGAGATAGACTTTTTAAAAAGAATAGGGCCTCTAAACACAATGAACTTTTAAAGTGTTATTTCATTTGAAACATGATACAATACTTATTGACAGTTTTCGAAGAAAATTTTTATTTCTACAGTTGCATTTATATATCATAAAGTCTGTCATGATTTTGTCAAAAGAAACTTATTCTAACGGTACGAAAATTGTGACCCATCTTTAATTTGGCAGGGGGCAAAGCAAATGAATACAAAAAGTTAAAATGTGACCAAAAAGAACAAGAATAAAATAATTTATTCTGAAACTTCTTCAATGTGAAGAATAAAAGTCCAAAAGAGTTTTCAAAACAAAAAAAAAAAAAAGGGAAAGAAAAAAAAACTAAAAGAAGTTAGGATTGTTGTAAAAGATTATTTATGTGCTTATATTATTATATTATATTATTTCACAATTAGTTTTATTATATAATTTTTAAATACTAATTAAACAAATCGTGAAAGTTGGCATCCTGAATATACATTTCATATGACATTTTTGTATCATCAAACTCTATCAAAAATATATTTTCAATATAATATATGTTAAAATCTATCCAAAGTAATTAAAATTAGTTGAAGTTAGTTTATAAAGAAAGGTAAATTTAACTTTTTATTTATTTTTTCATTTCCTCTCAATTGTATTATTATTTCCGTGGAACCTTAAGCTTTATTGCTGTTAGACTTCTACCGAAAGTAACATTTTTAAATGGAAACATGCAGGCTAGAATGGTTTGGCACTCTATAAATTCCATACATATCTTAGCCAACATTCTCAATATTGCTTTCAATACATAGAGAGAGAAGAGAAGAATGGAAAAGATGGCTTGCCTCATAGTGCTCTTTCTTGTTGCCTTTGCGGCATTTTATTACACTTTCTCACACTCACTTCTCTTCATTGTTTACTACCTTTTGCTTTTGAAATTGAATGTTCTTATTTTCATTTTTTTAATTGCCCCGTACTGAATTATCTAATTTCCCAAATTAGTGAAAATCATATAAAGAAATTAAAACATTTCTTGACATTTTTGCATTCAATTCTTGATGTAATAGTTAAAAATAATTTTGCAATTATGCAAGTTGATGCTGCCTTTGATTAGCAAAGAGGTACAATTTGATGCTACCAGAGGTGCTGAGCAAGGGTCACTAACCACAATAATACCAAACCCCAGAATGTCAAGAAAAATTATCATTTCAACCATTTACCAAAATCTTTCAAATTGGGCTGCCATGTTAATTTTGAAATTTGTATCCTATTCACTGATGGGTGTTGTTCTCCTTGGCACTGCATGGCTTGTTGCATTCCACTTCCAAATTGTCGATAAAAATTGTTCTGAAAGTGCAATGCTAGAAGATCTAGAATAATATAAAGGGGCCTAATTAATGTAACCCTGGTGTTGTGTTGTATTTTTCTTGTTCTGCTATTGAAATGGTTTGAATAAATGTATTGAAAATTACTTCTATGTATACAAGTGGAAATTATGCAACACAACAATAAAATATTTCATCTTTTTTTCTTCTAATAATGTCATCTTTGATGGTAGGGAGTTTGGCGGACTCCTACAAGCTTATTGCACAAAAGGGAAAAAAACACACTATGAAGGGACATAATAAACCTGACCTTAGATGGTGGGAAAAATCCACTTCATGCAAATGCGTTATGGTGACTAAACTACATGAATGATCGAATTGTAATTTACAAATTCCCTTTGCTAATCTATTAAGAGATCAAAAAGATTCAAAAAGTTTGCTTGCCCTCAAGCAAATTATAACAAAGAAAAAAAACTTGAAATCTTCTCAATAAAAATGACTTTTCACAAAAAACTTTCAAATTCAACAATGACTTCTTCAAACAAATGGCCTCAATCTTTAAGCAATGATATAAGAATAAGAATATTAAAGTAGCTAAAAATCAAAACATTCGAGACCCAAATCTCACAATTTCACAAATCTCTTCCCCAAAACAAGTTAAGCGCATCAGTGATCAATTTTCCAATAAATAATCAACACAAATACTCAATCAACTCAACCTGATCATAGAAAATCTTTTATCCTCAAAAATTTTAGAAAATCAAGTCTCACATGCTTATCGCAAAATGAGAAAGCAGTTAAGAGTTCACAAAGTGATACCAACGGGGTTCAAGCACTACCCTGACACAGTTCATCCCGAGTACTTCTTTCCTCTAGACGTCCACCCTGGCTAAGCGGGTACTCTCTTTTCCTCTAACTCATTGTTCAAGGATAATGCCTGTGCCTAATAATATGGAAGTCATAGTTCACCTATGACCTGGGTAATACTAGAAGGAACAATAGGCATTTTTAGGAATTCAAAAAGATTTCGGGAGAGGGATCAAAAGACTTTAGAATACCATTGAGAGGGAAACTCTCATGATATTATTGATCGGAAAATATTTATAGTAGACACTTTACAAGAGACCTCAGTAGACACTCTATAAAGACTTTAACTTTCAAAAATGGACTCAGACTTAGACTTCATCTTAACTTGACTCTTTTGATTTGCTTGCCTACCATTTTATAGAACAATGGCCGACTTACATGGCTTCTAGACCAACTCTATTACGTAGTACAATACAACACGTAAGAGAAAACAATACAACACGAAAGAGAATATACTAGAGAATCTTCTGAAACAAAAACCCTAATTTAGGACACTTAAAATTAATGCAATATTACCAGACAAAAGAGACTAACAGAAAATTGAAACCATGGCTGGCAAATGGCTGATGAAGGCCGAATCTGCATGATTGATGTGGCTTCAGAGTTATTCCATAAGAACACCTGGAACAAGGACAAAACAAGGGTTGGATAGCCAGCACCTTAGTCCGAATTTTGTTGATGACAAGGCTAGAATATGGTGACTTGGTTGCTAAATCCTTCTATGATGGACAACTATATTTTCATACATGAAGGCTGGGGACACAAGGCTGAACTTAAGACAAAAGAAAGGTTGATTTGCAGAAGAATATGCAGCACTTTAATCTGGAAACAACTGTGGAGGATAAGACTGAATATTCATGAGCTGGCCACTTGTTTCCTGCATGAAGGACAACATTTTATTCTTGAACAAAAGACTGAACAAGCTGAATGAGACAAAACATCCCAACAGTAGAAAATTCTTCTGGCAGAATATTCTGAAGGCAGAAACTTCTTAGCCAAATTTGCTGCTGCATGGGGGACTGAAAGTAGAACTATTAAGCTGAAATAAAGGTTGCTAAGAAATAGTAAGAACCCATGTGACTGGGCTGGAGAAATCTCAGAGACTTTTGACTTCTTTTGTTGCTATAACAAAGGCTGAAAGTGACTAGGGCTTGCTGAAACTGTTGTTGCATCTGCTTTTGTTGCTGTAGCTGAAATGTTGAGCAAGCTTAAGGCTTCAATCCTGAGGTAGAAGCTGTTGAACTGCTTGGTGGATAGGCCTTCTCTTCATTTAGTTTTTGTGACAGGTGATACCAATAGTAGGCCTGAGAGAGTGGGACTTCCCATCATCTTGGGTATCCGTCCCAACTAATGATTTCTTCAAGTGGGCTTTCTTCTTCAAAGCATTTCACACAGTTTGGATTATAACTTGGGGGTTCTGGAGAAGCATCTTGAGACTTTAAGTAGATGAGAAGTTCATCCCTACCTGGCTTCATAATTGGGTGAATCATGAGCTCCTTGGATAGAATCCACCTGGCGATCCATGGAGAAGGCTGAGGTCTATAATAATTCTTCTAGAAATCCATGTGTTTGGCCATAACATAATCTAAGTGTACTGAGTACACCTGATATGTCTTCATCGGATCATCGTGGAGGCTTTGGCAACAATACCAATCTTGTGACGACTGAAAGAGGGTAAAATGATGCCATAATAGTGTATTAGCAAATTGGTTAGGATTGGAGAAAAAGTTTTTGAAACTGTGAATTTGAATTTCTATAGGGTAATAGCAAAGGATAGCTAATGTCCACAGATATTGAAACTTATTTTCAGAAAGAGGATTTGCCTGGGAAGATATGGAAATGTTGCTGTAGGGGTAATCAATGTCAAAAGCTACTTCATGGAAGTGGTTTTCTTCTTGACAGGTCAAGGCTAGGTGTTGGAAAACTGTTCTTCTGGCATATCTTTTAACCTGTTCAATTGTTTCACAATGGGCTAGTTCAGCTAGGTAAAATTCTAGGATTGTGAAAATGATAGCTATAGGCTTAGGTAGGCTTCCAAAGAACAAGGTTGGTATTGGTTTCCTTTTCGGTCTAGACAGAAGATTGGCGAGGATATTAGATTCCTCTTTAATGTGTTGGACTTGGAATTTGTATTTGGAGAACCAATTTTTTAGGCGGAGGAGTTGAGGCTTAGGAATGGCTTAGTTTTTTAATTCCATGATCTTCGGGAAAGAGGAGTTATTCATCCACACTGTAAACTCATAACTGATAAGATGAAATTCAAATTTTTTGATACCATACTTGACTGCCAAAATCTCCTTGATGGTTGTGTGGTAATGCTTTTCTGCAACTTTGAACTGGCCGCTAGCATGACCGCAATATTGTTTTTTGGCCATTGAGTTCTTCAATGAGGATTGCTAGCTAGAACTCATCACTAGCATCCGTCTGTAAGATCCTGTGACCTGTGGATGGAATGTGAAGTGGCAGGGGTTTCTCACACATTTGTCTGAGGGCTTGGACGTCTAGGGTTTGTTCATGATTCCAAGGAGGTGGTTTCTTTTTCATGAGTTTGGACAACAGATAGGTATATTTAGAGGATTTAGGAAGGAAAGCTTTGATGTAGTTAATGATGCCAAGGAATTGTTGGATGTCTTTTGCGGATAGGTTCTCATCTGGGAATGAAGTCAGGGTTTCAACAAGGTGAGGACCTGGCTGAATTTTGTCATCTGAGATTTTCATACCAAGATATTCAATCTCATGATACCCTGAGATTTGACGATGTCAAAGAACTGTTCTAACAATGACAAATGGGCTTCCTCTTCTTCTGAAAAGAGAAGGATATCATCAATGTAAATCAAAGCACAGTGAAGGATGGGCTGAAAAATCTTTATCATTGTTTTCTGAAAAATTGAAAGAGGTACCTTCAGCCCAAATGGCATCACCGTCCATTGATATTGAGCATTAGGAATGCAAAAAGCAGTTTTATATCGTTCATCAGGTGCAATTCCTAATTGTCAAAAACCAGCTTTCAAATCAAACTTTGAAAATACTTTTGCTCCCGCTAAGTGCGTAAAAAGGTTTTGAATTCGTGGGAGTGGAAACTTATCATCTTTCAAAAACTGGTTTAAAGTTTTATATTCAATGACTAACCTTTTCTTACCTCTGACTTGCTCACTTCTTTTGTTTACGTAAAAGGCTTGACAAGGCCAACTAGAATTAGTTGGCTCGATTAGACCTTGCTATAGCAGTTGTGCACACTCTTCTTGAGCAAGCTTAAGATCATCTGGAGTCATCCCGGGGTGTGTTGCTTTGGCTGAGTTGATATCTTTATTAAGCTTAAAAGGAAGCTTAACAATGAACTCTTCATTTTTCCAAAGTCAGTTTTTGTGCTTAAAGTCGACTTGAGAATCTGCACAAAAATTTCTTAACATGTTAGTTATCATCAGAAATTTACTAGTAGTATCAAAAATAGCAAACTTATTCGTAATAGGAGTAAAAGATTGAAAGTGATGTTTATATCAGATCCCATGAGGAAGGACTCTCAATCATTCGGCCTTTGCATATAGATCGCATCCAATAAGAACATCTTTACCATGAAGCTTATTCCGAAAAACTTGATCCAGATTATGCAATCTGGGAAGAACTTTATTTCGACTGGGTGTCTAGAAATGAGACTGCCTTGGAAAATTTCTACATTAGCCGTCTGAAATCGGGTATCAGTGTTAGACAAATTCCGGACAAACACTAATACCCGATTTCCAGTGGACAATGGAGAAATTTTCCAAGGCAATCTCATTTCTAGACACCCAGTCGGAATAAAATTCTTCCCAGATTGCATAATCTAGATCAAAGTTTTTTAGAATAAGCTTCAGGGTAAAGATGTTCGTATCGGATGGGATGTATATGCCAAGGCCGAAAGATTGAGAGTCCTTCCTCATGGGATCCAATATAAACATCACTTTCAGCCTTTTACTCCTGTTACCAGTCTGTTTGCCATTTTTGATACTACTGGTAAATTTCTTATGATAGCTAACATGTTATGAAATTTTTGTGCAGATTCTCAAGCCGACTTTAAGCACAAAAACCTACTTTGGAAAAATGAAGATGTCTTTGTTAAGCTTCCTTTTAAGCTTAATGAAGATATCAACCCGACCAAAGCAACATACTCGGGGATGACACCTGATGATCTTAAGCTTGCTCAAGAAGAGTGTGCACAACTGCTACAACAAGGTCTAATCGAGCCAACTAATTGTAGTTGGGCTTGTCAAGCCTTTTATGTAACCAAAAGAAGTGAGCAAGTCAAAGGTAAGAAAAGGTTTGTCATTGACTATAAACCTTTAAACAAGTTTTTGAAAGATGATAAGTTTCCGCTCCCATGGATTCCAAACCTTTTTACTCACTGACCATGCGTCGTAACACGAACAAATTAAACCTATCTACCAAAACTAATGCAGTTAGGGCAAGTAGGGTCTAACCCACAAGGAATTGAATCTCAGTTCAAATAAACCAATTAACAAGTAACAGAAAGGGGGAATCTTTAAAAGAGTTTGTAAAAATAAAGTTAAATAAAGAATTAAAAAAAAACTAATTAAAAATGAGAGAATAAAGATGAGAAAGCTATTAACAAGAAACAATCCGTAGGTCAATTGCTATGGGAATAATCATTGATCAAATAACACAATTAAGTAGTTGATTTTAGAATTTGTCTTAGCTCTCAAATTCCTATCCTTTAAATAGA
>JAOXNR010054112.1:0-13063 GCA_028571225.1 Parsonsia alboflavescens | reverse complement strand
AACAAATACTATATTTTCAGCAATAACATTTTTTAACATCTTAAGTTCCAAATTAACCTTCCTCAATAATAGTGTAGTGGCTTTCATATGGTTAAATGACTCCCAAAAATATTTGACCCACATTAAAATAAAACATTCAATTTCAAATAAAGGGAGTATGAGTAATAATCGAAAAACCAAGTACAGACACAAATGCTTCAACTTCATAAATGAAACAGCTGAATCCATATTGATAAAGGTTCAATGGCTATCACAATGTCCCAAATTAGCAGGACGATTCTAACATGATATGGACAAAAAAGTACATACTCTAAAACAGAATTATGCATTATTCGGGTTTGAACTGAAATTCCAAACTTGAACCACATTGAATTAGTAAAGTCAGTTCACTTTCAATTATACATTCCGTTTGGTTTTGTTCACATCAGTTTAAAATGTTGAATATTCCTTCAAATTGGTTTCTGGTCTTCAATATCCAAAAACCAAATAGACAAAATTTAAAGTAATACTCTCTCCATCAGAAATTGAATGTCCCATCTCCTAAACTAGTTAAAAAATTTTACAAAAAATGAATATTGCAATATTCAAATAAACTAAGACATACATTTTCCTTAAGTCAAAATGTAGCATTCAATTTCAAACAAAGGAAGTATTATTATAAAAATAGATACAGTAGCACACAGAACAGACGAAGGCCACATTAGTAAGCCTCAACTCAAGAATGGCAGACTTAAGACGTATCTCTGCCGTTCCTTTGGCCATTGCTGCAATTGTACCAAGCTACTCTTTGGCAAGTAGCTGACACTGACACCAGCAACAGCCATCTACTTAGTTTTTAGTGGAAGAGTTATAAGAAGTTTTAGTAAAATATTTTCAGATTCATAAAGCTAAGCTTAACACAAAAAATACTCCCTCTAGAATAGAATTGAATGTTCTATTTTGACTTTACTAAAAATTAAGAAAAGTGTTTAACTTGGGTATAGTTTATCATTCCATCCTCCATATTATTATAATAGCAGTGTGACATTTAAGTTAATAATTGTAAATCATCAAATTAAGGAAGTGAAAGTGATGGAACTATATAAAATATATAAAACTACTTACATTTAGAAATGGGACATTCAAAACGAAACATCCAAAAATAGAAAATGGGACATTGAATAAAGGATGGAGGGAGTAAATGTTTGCCATCTTGTCTACAGACCAGTAAGTTCAATAATTTGAAGTGTGAAACTCATATACAGTTGGTTTCTGTTGAATTTCTTATTTTAATTAAAATTTACGCCTTCAATTTGACAAATTTAATATCATTTTTGTACCAATTGAAATAATTCAGCTTCCAGTAGTTCACTTTCTTCACAAATACAGTTCGGTTTGGTTCTCATTAGAAGAAAAATGAACCAAATAGAAACCAACCGACAACCAAATGAACAGGCTTGCATTTAGAATGCATCTTAGAGCAGCTTCGCAATATTTTCTCACCACTTGCTTATTAGGTATGGACCAGTGCACCAGGGAACAAGGTGTTGGGCTAACACTTGCAGAAAATTAACTAGAGATACCATCATCTAAAGAGAAAATAACTTACGGGGATAGTCAGTATAGAGACATGCAAAGCGTTCAGCATTCTGGCCCTCCAGGATATAGTCAATTTCCTCAAACATATGTCTCACCTATCCATCAAAGTAAAGCCTAAGAAATTGAAGATGCTCTTCGAAAGAGAAGCATAAAATTAATGACATCAACAGAGAAATATCACAATTTTGAAAGACCTTTAATATTCTAAGAAGCACCAGCACTTTGAACACAGAGAACAAATACAAATGTCTAGCATCAACCAAAGGACCTAGGCATGAGGGGATCATTTTCTTCGGAACAGTAGGAGAGAATTGGGAATAAGAATGCTTGTCTTACAGGTAGTAAATTTAACTAACGACATGCAATTAATTTATTGCTAATATAAATGGATTAAGTCATACTTCACTCATTCTTGTTCTTGATGGTGTTTTGCAACATGAAATGACCCAAAGGTGCAAATCTTGATCAAGAAATAAGCGGCTTCAAGTTGCCACTGCCACATCTTCGGGAACACAATTTCAGAAAGAGGAACATGGTACATCAAATGATAGTCATGTCTATCTACTGATAAATTATCCCATCATTTTCAATATTCATAGTCATTAAAAATCATTCCTACATGAGGTTCACATTTAGATAAGTTATGAGACATAGTGCTGCAAATTAGGAGTTCAAATACAACTCAGACTCAATTATGTCGGTTTCCTAAAGTCAATAAAGCTCTGATAGAAGATAATAAGGAAATAAAATATTGTTGTAAAGTTCATGAATACTATGGGCCATCTTTCAAGCCCTTCGGAATCTCTAATCTCCAAGATAAGAATTGTTCATACTAACCAGGCAATTTGGGCTTTTATATATATATATATATGGACAGTGATGAAATAGGGATTGCATCACATCTTTCTGGGCTATAATAACTCATAACAGTTAGAAAATGTTTTTTGCCACAAGTCAAAAAGTTTATCTCAGTGATGTTACATTACATGAACAAGAGTCATGTTACTAATCCTTATCTTCAAGTAGATAATCGTTAAGATATGGGATTGGGTCTAACTCAACCCCAAAATCTAACTCAAAGGGGCAAGTCTATATATACTAGATTATGCCCATACAAATATCTAATGTAGGATTCTCAACACACCCCATCAAGCCCCCCAAGACTGGACATCTGGAGCTTGGAATTCAACATGGAGGCCCAACATCGGCAAACAAACATGAGCTTGGCTCTGATGTTTAGAATCCCACGTCAGATATTTATAAGGGCATATTATAGTATATATAGACTTGGGCAATCCTCCCCAATTGAGCTAGCTTTTGGGATTGAGTTAAGCTCAGGCCTATATTTTAACATGGTATCAGAGCCAAGTTGCCTTTCAGGTCGAATCGGGTTTGTGTTTTGTTGCCTTTTTTAGGTCGGGTTTGTTTGGTGTTTTTTAAGGTTGAGTGATTTCCCTTGCATCACTAAAAAAGGACACAATTTCCCTCATACTACTATTGCTGCCTTTTTGAGGTAGAGCTGTTACTCTTTCTGCAGCCTAAAATCTTCCCTCTACTGCCTAGGGCTTCCACCTTCGTTATTTCTTTGTCGAGTTTTCTCCCTCTCAAAGGGATCACTCAAAAATAGCTATTAGACAACACTAACCACTTACCTCGCAACACATTCACAGATTGCTCTGCCCCGGGACTGTTCTAGTTACCTCTATTTCGATTTTCTGATCAGCTTCCTGTTTTTGCTTGGGCTTGCTGTCTTCTGCATATTTCTACTGCAAAATATGAGTAATAATAAACCCATGGAGCTTGGATCTACAGTCTCAATTAGTAAAGTTAAGCTGAAAGATGCAAGTTATATACCATGGGATTCTAAATTCCTTGACTTTGGAAGAAATTTGGCATCTTCGTCCAGCCGCCATTTTGCTACGGCACAATCAGGCGCCACTTTTGTTTTCCTCTATTATGTTACATTAATTTGCAAGTTGGACATGTGGGACATCTATGCACCAATCTTAAGGAGAGTGTTGGATATTGTATTTGTTATTATATTCTAGATAGGACTATGATTGTTATTTGATGTTAGTTTGTTAATCTAATACAGATAGATTAGTAGTTTCCTATCCTAATATGGATAAAAAGTAGTTACCCAGTCCAATTACGTTTAGGTACTCTTGATTTCTTTATATACTTGTAATTCTTTGTTAATAAGACAAGAGATTGATTTATTCTCCCAAACAATAAATTTCAACAATAACTCAATTAGGGAAGATAAAGATTAAGGAAGATCTTTGGCTTATGTTATCATTATTTAAATTATATAAAATCTATTAACCTGCATCTACAGCTTGTTCATCCTGTTCTAACCAAATGTCTGACAATACAAATGAGCAAATACATGAAAGTCCATTGAAGACTTCCAACTTGCCCCTAGACTTGTTAAACTTATGCCTGAACCTAGACTTGGAACCAAAACCAGCACCTGAAACACACAATGAACCAAAAGAAACAATCAATTCGTAGTCAAGAGAGTGAAAGATTTTCCAAAGGTAAGGTGTTCATGAGGAAAATGATAATTGTTCCTAAATCTATACAGATCTAAGAGTCTAACTCAAATTCTTTGAGTGATGCAACAATTTCAAGATGAAACTAAATTTCATGTTTATAATGATGGTTAGGAAACTTCAATTACCATTAGGAAAGGAAATACAGAATGAAGAACAAGACTTCTACACCCACTTGCACATTTTGTCATTTAAGAAATTTCTCATGTTATAAATCCTTTCTTGTAAGTCTAAAAACCTTCACCATTCCTAGCACCTTATCCAACACCTTATCTTTGTCCAATAAAAAATGTAAAATGAGTGTGGAGATGAACACATTGGAAAAGAATTAAGCCGGTGAATTTGTAGAGTCACAAGCTGGAAGGAAACTGGCAGAATGCAAGTGAGTATAGACATGAAGTATAGTGCAAATGAGTCCATCAAGAGATCTAAAGAGCAATTAGTAACCAAAGGTCCTCAAACTCATGGAATAAATTATGTGGAGACATTTGCTCCTATTGCGAAGCTGAATGCAGTTAAAGAGTATTCGTATCATTAGTAGCTAACCATAGAGGAAGAAATTTATGGAGATTCCACCAAGTTATGGGAAAATTTTACTACTCAGACTGTCTGAGCTGAAAAAGATGATGTTGATGATATAATAGTGACAGAAGATAATGGTCACGAGAAACTAGTGTTTAGTTAACACTTTGGCTAAGGAATTCATTATTAAAACCTTGGGAAGACTGCAATATTTCTTGAGATAGAAGTTGCTTTAACATTAACAATACGAGCATTGCCGGATTTTGAGAAGCTTTTAACTGTAGAATGTGAGGCATCTCATGTGGAAAATAGCGGTGCACTCTCAATCAAGTAGCAATGTCACTATTTAACCTATGACCTAGAATTTTTAACCAAAAGATTTGCTTTCTGATTTAGAAGCTGATTATAAATTCCAGCTTACACAATTCATACTAGTTTATAATTTCAGATGTACTAGATGTTCTAGTAATGTAAGACTTTGTTTTATAGTTGCTAAATACAGTACTTATTTATTCATTATATTATGCTCACTTCAACAAATAGTCTAAAGATTTTCCGTGATCATGATTGTGTTATGTAACCAAACACGAGTTTCATGCCTTAGGGTCCCAAGTGCAAACCTAGGTTCCCTCTTAGTTGAGACACTAAGAGTAATGTCTCTTTCCTTTTACTTGCTTATTGATTAAACTTACTTATATTATCACTTCCGCATTCAAACCATTCCTGTTCCGAAATTAAATGCAATTTGAACTCCATTTTCTGCCTAGTTTAATATCTGTAGCCAATTAGAAACTGTTAAACACATTTTGTCACTTAAGAAAGATGATTTCTAAGAATTATGTCAGTTGGATTATACCAAGTACCACTATTTAACCTTTGATCTAAAATTTTTAATGCATTGTTGTAAACTATTCTCCATAGGAAACAATATCATGCTTATAGAGTTTGTTGTTTACTTGGTTTACCAGGCTCTGAAATATCTGAACTCCCAGAAAAGCTGAATCAACATGGCATATGGAAGTCCCACCCACAAGCCTTCACATTTTCTTTGAAGTCTAAAATTGAAGCATTTAATAACGAAGCCAATGCACTTGGCCAACGGTCATCAAATCTTAACAAAGTTGAGAATTGAATTAATAGGATCCGAAGATTAAAAGTTCAGTTGATCCAGACTTTCACAGATTTTTTACTGATCTACGAGGACAGGTAATATCTTCAATTTCCAAGCCACATGTTGGTTACTTGTTTAGGGGCACCCAGCCATGCAACCCCAGGGGCTCACTGAGGAAGCACATAAATAGATAACCATGTGGAAATTTCTCAGGTGGCTTTTCGGTTGAAGACTATGGCAGTGATGGTTGATTGTTTCTATTTACCAAACATGTATAAAGAGGAAGACATAAAAATGTCAACTAAGCCAAGGGAAACACAGAAAGCTGGTTTGTACACACCGCTAAGGGTTCTCGATGTTCCTTGGAGCTATCTTAGCATGGTTCTGTGCCAAGTTGTAGACTTGATGCAGAAAAAATAAAAGGGCTCAAAAATTGGAAAATTCTCGATCAAGCATGTATTCTACAATATAGTCTCAAACTTGAAAATTTTGGTTTATGAGTCTCACAGTTCAAGGGGTATTCATGTAACTATCGTATTTGCAACAAAGCAATAGAGGCTTGGGGATATTAGGTACTTTACAAAGTTAAAAATTAATATTTCTAGTTGCTTTCTGATTTAGAAGCTGATTGATAAATATTAGCTTACACAATTCTTACTAGTTTATAATTTTAGAAGTTTAGTCCTAGATGTTCTGGTAGATGTAGGACTTTGTTTTATAGTTGCTAAATATAGTACTTATTTATTTATTATATCATGCTCACTTCAACAAATAGAGTCTAGAGATTTTCTGTAATCATGATTATGTAATGTAATCAAACATGTGTTTGATGCCTTAAGGTCCCAAGTGCAAACCTAGGGTTCCCTCTTAGTGAGACACTAAGAGTAATATATCTTTCCTTTTACTTTCATTTTTATTGATTAAACTTACTTATATTACCACTCCCACATTAAAACTGCTCCTGTTAGGAAATTTCGTGCAATTTGAACTCCATTTTCTGCCCAGTTTAATAGCCATGGCCAATATATTTAAGGGCAGCTCTGTATCACAGCATTTGGTGGGTTTGTCCTATATCAAGGAAATGAAAATTGGCATAGGATTTACTTTCATGGTTAAACTTCAATCATGTTAACTTATTTTGTAAGATTAATGCTGACTGTTTTTTTATCCTTTTTATTACATATCTTAACTCTTTCATATTTTATTATCTGAGTTTTAAATATATATATATATATAAATATATATAAATCTTTTAAAACACATGATTTCATACCAGCACCTCAAAAGTTTCAAATTTCTCATATCTCATACTGTACTGAATGCTTTTATTTTGCAGCTGTATGATTGTGGATTCTTTTCGTTCAAGTAAAGGCAATTTTGGATTTTTTAGCATTCTAGGCCAGTATATAATGGCTATCTTATGATAAGTTCTACCATTCTTCAATAGGGAGGCAGTTTAAATATTTTTAACATATGATATCATCATATTTTGAAAAGCCTATAACCTTTTCCTTAATGATAAATCAATCTCTCATCTATTTGTTTTCTTGGTAACTGTTGATTATTTTTCTAATTCAAATAACAACAATTTCTTCCAATGGCTTAGAATATTATTGAATACTTGTCTTGTATCCGATTACTGCTGTTTTTCTTTTACATAATGTCACCAAACATCATATATCAACAACTCATTAAAAGTATTTTAGGAGTCTCACCACTTCATTCACTGCTAACAATAGATCCTTTCGAGCTTTGGCAAAACGCTTTAGTTGGCCTCCAATCATGTGAAATAACAAGGCATCAAGTGTTAGTAGGTGTGACATCCCAGGCCTTTGAACTTTAACTGCTACAAGCTCCCCAGAATGCAGATGAGCTGCAGAAGTTGAAAATAAAGAAAATGTTCAGTGCATCTCTATTCTAATACAGCCAACTTTCTATTGTTGCCATTTCTTCTTCTAATTGTTAAATCACACAATTATCTGTTAAACCTAAAATTCCAGAGTCTTGAACCAAGAAATACATAAGAATTAGAATTACGTCAATAAACTGAAATGAAGGAAAAGAAAAGACAAGTATCTTTCCACTAGCAAGATAGGAACAAAGATAGTTGGGCCCAATGAGAAGACAACACAGAAGCGCATTATGTTATGTTAAAGCAGTATCCCTTAGCAATATATCACTGCAAGGACAATCATGTTTCAATTTCCAACCTTTATAAACTTGTCCTAGGGATGCTGCAGCTATTGGCTCCTCACTAATGTCTGCAAATATTTGTGGAACAGGGAGTCCCAACTGAGATTCAATGGATCTAAGGGCAGCATCAGTTGGAAATGGCGGGATTTGGTCCTGGAAGACAAAACAAGTTCCAGAGTAAAAAAGGGATACATAGGAAACAATAAGCAACCAATTTGGAGCAAAAGAATCAAGAAACTCAAAATAAAAATCTGAAACCAACATTTTAAGAAGAGAATGAGAAAATCAAACTCTAGGAAATGCAAGCATTACAGCCATATAGCATACCTGTAATTTCGCAAGCTCTTGACAGTATATAGTTGGTAATATATCTGGTCTTGTGCTCAGAGCCTGTCCCAGCTGTCAAATTCCAGGTATTAAACAGACCAATCTCTTTCCACAAATTAAAACATTAACGGGGGAGCTAGTCAAATAGGATTTTGTATAAAGATGCCTATTTTCTCCACCTATGTGTTGAGAATCCCACATTGGATATTTGTAAGGGCAAATTATAGTATATATGGATTTGGACAATCCTCCCCCCGAGCTAGCTTTTGGAATTGAGTTAGATCCAAACTCATATTTTATAGTTGTATCAGAGCCAAGCCCGTGTTTGTTTGCCAATGTTGGGCCCCATGTTGAATTCCATGCTCCAATCCAAATTATAGTATATATGAATTTGGGCAATTCTCCCCCCTTCAACTAGTTTTTTAAAGAGAGTTCCACTTGAGATTATATTCTCAGAGACATGCATACCTAAGCAACTATTTTCCCCGGCCAAACTCATATCAAGCAACTCTTTAGATTAAAATAGCTCAACATTCTATTAAAAAAAATAAGTTAATCGATAAAAAAAATTAAAAAGATAAAAATAAATGTACTACTAAACCTTATGTCAACCACACATCCAAAGCCAATGAATGTCAAGAAAAATTTCTTACGTCTGCTTAAAATCAATAACTTCCAAATTTTTCTTGAATTTTAACCCAAAATGAAAAGCTTGAAAAGCTCTTTTTTAACCTAATTTGGTGCTAATAAGGGTTCAAAACTCAAAAATGAGGGGAAAAAAATGGGTTGTCTTTTTTTTTCTAACTTAGCCTTTGCAAACCTAGCATTACAAGTAAAGACTATAACTTAACACCAAAGTAAAGTTTATTCCATTTGTCATATCACTTAATTGGCAATGCTTTCAGGTCTCAGTTTGACTTCCTTAAGAAAGTGTAACCTTTTGACTAGAACCAAGTCCAAAGGAACTAAATAGAATATCATGACCAAAACCACAAATATATCCCAAAATAATTCAAAGACATGTTTTCCTGAGAATAAATAGAAGGATAACTTGCCTTCACATAGAAAGGTCCCAACCGGATAAGAGTTCTACGAAACTGCATGGAGATGAAAGTTAACAAATTTGTGAAGGACAAGAGTCGGGAAAAAAAAAAATTCCTTAGTCACCAAGTAGGAACTGAATGCAAAATGATCATAAGTAGCAACCATAGTTTTGTTAACTTGAGGCCTTTACATATAAGTATTGCAATTTCAATCACATATAATGATATTTTCCACAAGGTTGGAATCTGAAAAAAAAAGGAACAGAGATAAATAAAATCACAAATAAATAAATAAATAGGCAAAACCACTAACTTCAGTATGTTTTTCCAATTTCACTCAACTTTTAAACATGTCAATTTGACCACTCAACTTTGCAAATTTGACAAATTGACTATTATAAGGTTAAATCCTTTGAAAAATTTTACAAAAATTAAATGGCAAAATTGACAAAACTTGCTAGATTATCAAATTCCACAAAATTAAATGGTTAAATTGTTAAATCCACACAAAATTAATGGTAAATTGATATGTTTTAAAGTTGAATGATCATACTAAAAAATACAACTTTAGTAGAACACCTAAATAATAATAGGAGAAGTAAATTGTGTGTTAGCAAACAATCAAAGTTTCAATGCACATTTATTTGGGTTTGAGTAACATACAATTTATTTCCACTACTTAATGAAATAGAAAATCAAAAGGATGCACAAAACCAAGGTCAGATGATATGCTCCCAGAACTCGGGCTCAAAAACAACCTTGAGCCACCATCATTCATTTTAAGAGGGACTCGTAAGTGGTAAAATTATGATCACAAAATACCAACAACTATAGAATACAGACACCATATCACATGAGCAACTTAGTTATGACCCCCAAACATATTAAAATGTTGCATATAATTGAAAACTGAACTTTAGAGTTCTACAACAAAAATATAACAAACCTCTTCCCAGCATTGACAGAACCTAAGGACCTTTCTTGTCAATTTTCACATAGGGGCTGAATTGGGTATTAATAAAATGAGAGAAATTTCCTGCTGCAAGTAACACACATGCTTAACATCAGAAGAAACCCTCAATACGCTCAATGGTGGACAGCTAACTTGTCTTTCTTGATATCATCAAGGAAATTGCCTTAATAGCTCAAAGCAGAGTTGCAGTGTCTTCCTTTCCTCTTTTTTCGTATACAACATTGAAAGTAAAATAAAAACATGAATTCCATGCCAAAATTGTATTCTTGCAAACCAAGAATCCAGAGTTTTTCTTATGATATTTACAAGTCTTAGCAGCAAGTTCACCATGTAATAACACGAGTAATATAAAATGATCGCTCAGACTACTGAAACATTTCCGGAACAAGTGCAATGCAGCAAAACAGATTATAAAAAGGAAGGAGAATCACCATGACGGAACGTTTCTTGACGTCATGAACAAAAGATCGCCAAACAGCAAGCTTCAGTACATGAAATGAAACAACAGCTGCTCTATAGAATGCCAAGAATGGACCAAAATCGTACAGGACAGAGACCCTTTTGGATCTCGCCCCAAGTAAATGCCCGAATTCAGTCTCTAATGACTCTTTCCTCCATTTTGCGTACGCTGCCGATGGTCTTTCACCATGTACACTAGAATATCTAGTAGAAAAACTGCGCCCAAAAAGTGGTTGAACATTCGACTACAATATTCTATATATAATAATAAATGTATACAGATTGAAGCTATACAAAATGAAAATTTTTTAGCTTACAATTTCTGTTGCAAAACCCACCACCGCTGAAATTTCCTAGGGGAGATACTGTCAATTAAACAGCTACCATCGAAGGCTGCAAAACCGAATCAACTCAGTAACTTGCTATTGAATGATCCCATTAATCAAAGCACTAAAAAAATAAAAACATTAGTTCAAATTATACAAGAATTTCTAATAATTTTCAAGTTTCATAAAAAGCCAACACAATATATATATATATATATATATATATATATATATAAGAAACAAATAATAACTCGACATACATGCTAAGCAAAGAGAATAATGGCGTCGCCTGAGAAACGCAACGGTGCCCCTCATCAACAAAACTGGATCATATATATACTGGTTATTTATCAAGAGAAGAGATGCGAATGCGGGGAAGGGCAGTGGCAAGTACCCGACAGTGAGTGTGATTTATTTAAAAATTAAAAGAGAACCATTTTCATTAGATTAAAGGACGGTGTGTTTTGGTCTACTGAGGGGATTTACGGAAACGTGGCGACCTCAAAAGGGGCAGCTAAATCACCTCCCCCCGCCACCGAATATGTATATCGGTTATCAGGGTGGTTCTCGGGTTTGGTTGAAATGGACCAACAGATTCTAAAATAAAAACTCAAAAATTAAAAATTAAAAAATATATATTTTCAATTGAGAAAATAGGGAAAGTATATATGATTCGCTCAAAATACTTTAAATCTTTATGTCATCTTTATATTTATAATAAATCTATAATTAATTATTAATACCCTATTACATCATCTCACGATGGAATCTAATAACTTTTAATCCCATGCAATATACTCGTCATTCTTTTAAAGTTAAAATGATCATTCAAATTTTCCAATTTTGCGTCAAATTCATTCATTTCTTCACCTGATTCAAGGATTCTTGCATGAATTTATTTGAATCAAAGTTCCACAGAGAGATATAGATCAAACATTTCAATAAGCAATTGTGACGTAGTAGAATATATACGAAAGACTAGTTAGCATACTGGTCCAAATGAGAAAGACGTTCAAGTTCTTCAATAACCTTGAGTTCATAAAGAAAGAGAGAAAAAAATCTGAAATATTATTGATAGTAGAAGGAATGCTTAGCTCTTAGGCATACATCTTTATTTATAATAGTAGATGTTCTATGCTAAAAGGAAAGTATTTGGAGTAGGCTTACTAATCAGACTAGGAAACAGAAACCAAGTTTCCTAATCAGACAATGAAATAGAAACCAAGTAAAATACCAAAGCTAATCAAACTAGGAAATAAAAACCAAGTAAACTACTAAAGCTAATTAAATTAGGAAACTTAACCAAAGCAAAGCTCTTGTCTTGCTCATCTCCCCACATGAACTTGCCCTTCTTCAAACACTATGATTGGAGCCACAATAGTGCTAAAATTCCGAATAAATGCCGATAAAAGGTAGCTAAGGCATGGAAACTCCAAACTTCTATCACACTTTTAGGAGCGGGCCAGTAACGTTTGGCTCGAACCTTATCCTTATCCACATGTATGCCTTTAGAACACACCACATAGCCAAGAAATAATAAGCTGCAGGTCAAGAAACTGCATTTCTTGAGTTGAATGTAAAACCTATTTTCCTACAAAACAACCAAAACTTGGTGTACATAATCCATATTTTCTTCCTCTGTTTTGCCGTAGATAAGGATGTTGTCGAAATAAATGATGACAAACTTCCAATGAATAGTCACAAGATTTGAGTCATCACCCTCATGAAGGTACTTGGAGCATTAAAAGGCCGAATGGCAAGACAAACCACTCATAAAGGCATCCTTGGTCTTGAACATAGTTTTCCACTCATGATGGGTATCAAAGAGTTATCAAGAGATGGAAGAACTCATGGAAGCTACCAAATGAGGAGATGAGAAGATTCAAGTTCAATTCTAAAAAGATGGAGCTTCAAGGGGTGATTCAATGAATGGAATGAAGATTTACAAGATGAAGAAGTTGATTCATGCATACAAA
>JAOXNR010054111.1:0-13066 GCA_028571225.1 Parsonsia alboflavescens | reverse complement strand
TTTTGTAAAGATAATTAAATTATACAAATGCCTCTATAAATTATCATATTTGTAAAATTACCCAAATCAATCTAGTCTCTTGATTGACCCTATTTTCATTTCGCCACTTTCATACCAATGGCCGCCGCATTCATCCCAATAGCCAACCACTAGTGACAGTACGATGCCAACAAGGACTGTTCTTTCATGATTAAACTAGATAGTAAGACATTTCGACTATATGGATGACAATAAGGAAAGAGTTAGAGGAAAAGAGAGAACAAAATGAAGAAATTAAAGAAGTTAAAAGGGCCCGAAGGAGGAAATATGGGTCCTTTTGAGCTTTTCCATTTTGTTAGTAGGTGAATTGGTGCAATGGCAAGGCAGAGAGAGAATTCTGAAGGAGTACATTTTGCAAAAAGAAAATTATGTGTCAGCCTAGCGGATGTATTAGTGCTGATGGTCGGAACGGGCATGACCCGAATATAGAGGATCCGAATTAACATTAAAGAGGTAGAGCTTAGCGACCTCCTAGGTTATTGACCTTCAATGAGTTAAGGAAAGGTCTCATTAGATTGCGAGTTATAAACCAGTGAGCTTCGACCTTTTCTTGTTAATCTTCCATGCCATGATTAAATATCTACAATACTTGATAAAAATGATAAGACTTAAATCACTCCTCGCGACCTCCAGAAAACTCATCGTGACCTTCAAGGGTCATTGGAAGGTTGAAAAAATGGTTTATAAGTCAGTAGCGAGCACATATCTCATATACTAGAGACGTGCATGACAAGATTTCTTCCATTATCGAAACTCCACAATTCAAAGAGCAATTGATGGGACATGATCTCACAATTATCCTAAATGCCTATTTTCATGTCATTGAGATTCATTCTAACGAGGTAACTTCACCTAAATGGTAACTTATTATTCGATATACAATATCAGATTACAGACGAATGACACTAGTTGAATTTATCGAATTTGCTCTCATCGAATATTGATTTAAGCATCGGAGTTATCCTCAGAGAGACAATCCACTTGATGATCTAATTTTTCTTTCAAATTGTGATTACAGGCTCCATCATGGCTTGAGGTGACCCGGAGATCTTTTGCAAGCTCTATCAAGTGCACTGGCCAGAGAGAATTTGGACTTTGTTTCACTAGTAGAAAGAATATGATGCATCGATCCGAGCACAAGGCTGACAAACAACCATAAGCAGTGATGCAATGAAGCATTGAATGATTGGCAGGAAGAAGATTTAGAGTGATATCTTGTGTTGATGAGCCGTGAGAGCCGAACGGAAGAAGGGTGAAGATATAAAAGGGGAGAACCGAGAGGGGCAAAAAGAAATTAAAAAAAAAAAAAATACAGTTGATCCAAAAAATGAGTTGTTTTCGAGTTTTTAGTCTTTTTCTAAAACTGAACATGATCAAAGCTTGTCCAAATAGGTTTTCACGAAATTGTTAGTTTTAAATTTTTGAAAACTGGAATTTTTAAGGTTGTCCAGATGTAGCCTTTATATTGTATAAGCCGCCCAAAATTAAATCATAGGATTGAGTTATTTTTGGATGATTCTTGTTTGTTGGCATCTTCTCCCTTTTGTGCAGATACTTTGTAACTGGAAAATTTTAATTTGCGATACTTATTTACTTCTTATGTGAATTTTAATATTCAAAATTAATATGTTATGCCTTTCCAGATGATAAAATGAAAAGATTGTAATTCTAGTTCTAGAAACTAATACTAACAACTTTTGGTTTATTTATATTAACTTTTATTTATCAAGAATAAAGAAAATAATAATCCAACAAGAAAAGAAAGATTGTGATTTTGGAATTCTTTTTTTTTTCCAACAAATTTTTGACATTGGATCAGACTCTAGGAAGCAAGAAAGTTTTGTTATGAGTATATACATATAATGGATGATATCTTTCCTTTTTTCAGAATTTTTCTCGTTGCATAAATTATCAATCCTAGGTGACTAAAAATATTAATTAAACTAGGTGAATTACCAATGAATTGCATGATATTTTGATGAAAAATTATATTTAAGATTTAGTAATATATTGTTATATGAGATTCAAATTAATTTTTAAACTCACTATCCATATATTTATATCCGATGGAGCTCAAGAGTGGATTTTGGGTCACTCCAAAACCACGATGACGTCAATGACAGTACCCTGAGAAGAAAGTAAACAGGTCACAGGAGTGGACTGTCGCCCAGGAAAGAGCTCCGATGCCTAAGTCAGTATTTTGAGAGTAATCTTATCCAATTAACCCCCAAAAAACTGTTATTGTCCTTAGACTGATTATGATTTGATTATATATTCAGAAGAAGTCGATTACCTCTTTGATTAGTGAACTGTTCTATTACATGATACTAGGCAATTAGGATAATTATGGGATCATCTCTTATCTCGCCAATTGCTTATAGAATCTTGGAGTTTCCATTGGTTGGGATATCTTGCCATTCACATCTCTGTCGAGAGCTACGAGATCAATAATCGACCTTTAGACCAACTTCACGATTTACCCATGGACGTCGAGGGTCTCGACTATCATTTCTGGGAGGTCCCGCTGAGTGATCATAGGCTCATGGGGGTTGTTAGGAGTCGCGCATAGTTGGTCGTGGTATGGAAGATGTATAAGATGGATTAGAGCTTTACTAGGTCAAAGGTCGTGATCTACCAAGACTTTTCCTGAGCTCATTTGGTAGGTCGGTGATCTGAGAAGTCGGTGGTAGCAGATCGCTGCCCACCTGTCCTTGTTGACTTTCTAAGTCTGACTTTCAAGTATTTTGGGTTAGGGCCTTGAGCCCATTTGGGTTGACTTCTGTCTGGGTTTTGCCCGTTTAAGTTGACTTGTCCGGATCGTGCCCGTTTCTCCCATCATTACCCTTTTTTAGGCCTAGCGAGCTTTAAGGTCATGGTGCCTAAATTACCATCTTAAAGTCGTGACCCCTGAGGGGGCATGCCGTTTCTTTCTGCAACGGCTATTTCTGGAGGAAACCTGACCTGTTTAGTTTTGGAAGGTCACCCCGTTTAGTTTTGGAAAGTAGCTGCGTTTTAGAAAGTTGCCAAATTTTCTGGAGTATTGGCTCCTATCCAGCAAGCTAAGGAACTCCTTATCTTATATAAATTAGAAGTCTTCAAATTTTAGTATTTACCTAAACTCTCACATAGCTAGCAAGAACTCAAATTTACAATACTTTTTGCTTTGAACTTTCTCTTCTTTTACTCGAGCAAACCAGTAATTCAGAACAACTTTTCTCTTCAACTCCAAGGAATTTTACCAAGTGAGTTATCTTTTCTTTTTCCTTGAAAAATTTTTATCTTTTCCTCCTTTCACCATAGAGATGTCTTCTGCCTCACTTGCCATGTCCTTTGCCTCTAACACCTCTTCTCTCCACTATGGAGAGGTAGCTCCTTCCCTTTCTCCTACTGACTTGGAGAATGGGATTTTCTACTCCCCTCCAATTTTTGTTAGTGCCCCCTCTGTCAAGAGCC
The DNA here is from genome assembly GCA_028571225.1 of Parsonsia alboflavescens. Classification (NCBI taxonomy): domain Eukaryota; kingdom Viridiplantae; phylum Streptophyta; class Magnoliopsida; order Gentianales; family Apocynaceae; genus Parsonsia; species Parsonsia alboflavescens. The sequence goes on along the minus strand of JAOXNR010054111.1, from coordinate 9,574 downwards.
AACCCTATGAGCTTTCCTAGATAGAAGCATACTCTATATCTTCTTCCCTAGACGACACTGACATTTTTGAAATTAGTGGGGAAAGGGCGTCGGAGAAGGGCGACATAGTCGTTGTTGTGGAGGGCGAACGCCCTTACAACAGACGTAATGGACGCATAGTCCTTTATGTTTCCAGTCTCAGGGGAGGTATCCTTCTACCTTTCTTGCATCCTCTGTTTATGGGCATTGCCTATTTTTGGAGTTTTCCTCTTGCTCAACTCGTCCCTAATTCCCTCCGGATCGTGGTTGCTTTCATAGCGACCTGCCATCTTTTCAAAGTTCCAGTTTCCCTAGAGCTCTTTAGGAGGTTCTTTAAGTTGGGTATCTCCTCAGCAGCCAAGGGTGCTTCCAAGGGTTACCTTCTAACCCTCACTCTAAGTTAGTTGGTCCTTTCCAATCCTCAATGGGGGAATGGAAAAACTTTTTCTTCTTTGCCCTTCTTCACAGCAATTTAATCAGGTCCGAGCCTTATACAGACTAGAATTTGAATCGCTCCTTCTTCAATGGGCTCCCTGACTTGTCTAGAGAGCAACTGAAACACAGGGCTACCCTGATTGACCTAGCAAACTTTGCGAATGTCAAGGTCAGGTGTACTCTTACTTCCTGGCCTAAAACTTTCCTACACTCTACTGGACTACGAAGTCCAGCAGAACGAGATCTCCTTTCGGTTAGGGGAATTATATGGATTCCCCCTTCTCTTAGGGAGCTTTCTTGCCTTTGATTGATTTCCTTTTGTTGATTTATTGTTATGCACTAATAGCCTCTTTTTCTTTTTTGTCTTGATAACAATGAGGACTACTTCCTGGTTGTTGAAGCCTACTTCTTCCAGGACCTCTACTGGAGGAATTGGTGGTTAATTTGCGGCCGCTACTATTGCTGAGGTGGCAGTAGCTGTCAGGACTCAGATAGCCCTGAAAAGGGGGGCTGAGGTCGCTGCCCTACGGGCCTCCGAGAGGCCTGTCAAGATTAACATCTTTTCCTCCTCCCTTTCCTCTCAGTCTACTAAGATGGCCCCTACGGGCTCCTCTGGGAAGGGGAAGGTGCTTTTGACCTCAAGGTCAAGGCCAAAATTCCATAGATGTGTGGCTAAGGAGGTTGCCAACGCATTTAAAAGGCTAGGGGATGCCGCCTTGGCCACACCTACTGCTAACGGGACCTCGAGGTGGGTCCCCGACCTCGCTTTGGAGTCCTCTGATTCCCTTCTTCCTGCATGCTCAATCCTTCCTGATGGAATGAATGCCACTAGTTCACCGAGAGCTATCTAGGCAACTCACTGACCGAGAGCTGGCTACATTCACCACCTCCCTCCACATTGTAGTAATTCCTTCTCTTATTTTTGTTGCTTACTGACCTCCTTTGTTTCTGGTTGTTGAATCATGTCCTTCTTGATGAGCAGTTGAGGAGGCTAGAGGACAAAGACAAAAAAAAGATAAGGAGTTCTCCACCCTGGTCACTAAGCTGCAAAATGAGAAGGCTCAATTGACTAAGGTGGTCGCCGAGGTCAAGGTTGCTACCGAGAAAGCTGATGTCAATGCTGTTTTCTTGCTCAACCTCCTGCAAGAATGCAGGAAAGAGATTGACGGGGCAGGGGCTGAAAGTCAGGCCATGTCTTCAGCCTTGGAGGGGGTTGATAAAAATAATAAAAAGCTGCTCGAGCTCAGCAACTAGCAAACGGGGCACATTCTCGAGCTTGAAGCTCAACTGGAAGGCTTCAAATCCTTGTGCGATGAAGAAGGGGATCTATCCTTGGACAAGCTCGACGGTGTACTTGCCTTCAGAGATTACGTAGAAGACCTTCTTCATCCTTAGCTCTTTGGCCTCTATGTAGAGGTTGTGGACAAGCTCCGGGAGCTCAACGGGGACCTAAAGGTTAACCCTGAGGTCCATGAGGCTTTGTACCAACCAAATGCTGCTGGTCTTGTCCCCTGGGCTAAGGATGATCCAGTGGCGACCAAGTAGGACAATGTGGTAGCAGCAGAGGTCCTGGTTGAGGTATGCCAGACTGGGGAAGGCCTCGTAAGGAAAGGGATGGAGTTGTTGGAAGCTCCTACTGAGGTGGAAATCGCAAAAGAGGTCCTGGACATTGCTCCCGTGGCCTATGCTCGCCCAGAAAGTATGTCTAAACTTAACTAGATTACTTAGTATTTCTCTTATCTCCTATATACTAGTTCCGTAGAGGTGCTTGATCTCTTATTTCTGAATTTCTTAGCTATCTTAGACCTTTATAATGTTGTCGGTTACCTTGCTGGTCCTTCAAGCAGCCCTTGCCCAATAGTGATTCCAGAGGAGGATGAGGATGATGATGATGAACCTCCCGTTCAGAGGCAGAGGAGAAACAACCTTGGGAAGACTTTGTAATAGCATATGGTCTCCCAGTTTTTTCCCTTTGTATTTGTAGTACCGAATATTTTTCTGCTTTCAAATTAAATATTTTAGAGGTCCGTTTGTAGCCTCTTATTTTATAACAACTTTACTCTTTCAAGTACCTTGTTTTATCATTCTGAACTTGCACAATGAATTAAGCTATTTTTAGCACTAAGGCAATCAAGATAGAAATAACATCTCCATAAGCTTTAAAACACTTATCTTTTATTTACGCCTTGTTCAAACCAAGCTGAAGAGGTCACCGAGGTCATCTTGCAATTCAGTGAGGTCTTTTCAAATGATTTCTCAAGCTGAACTAATGAGTCTGCGAGGTTTGTAATGTCTGACTAGTTTTAGGCATAGAATTTCTTTAGATGGCAAATGTTCCAAGGTCTTAGGAGTTGTCTTCCTTCGAGATCAACAAGCTTATAGCTCCCTCATTTTTGAACTTCTTGGACTATATAAGGTCCTTCCCAGCTTTCTTGTAGCTTGGTTAGTTGTCCCTGCTTCCCAACATCTAACCTTTTGAGGACCATTTCTCCAACTGTAAAAGGCTTTTCTTTCACTCTTTTGTTGAAAAAATTTGTAACTTGCCTTTTGAACATTATATTAGCCTCCATTGCTTTGTTTTTGACTTCTTAAAGAAGATTGAGGTCTGCCCTTCTTTCCCCCTCGTTAAGACTGAAGTATTCAATCAGTTTTAGGGACTTCATTCTGACCTCAACTGGCATTATTGCCTCTGCACCAAAGCATAGGTTAAATGGTGTTTCTCTGGTAGCTTTTCTAGGTATGGTTCTGTATGCCCATAAAATGGTTGGAATTTCATCTGGCCAAGAGGGTTTGCGACCTTTCTTTTCAAGCTCGGTGAGCCTTTTCTTAAGCCCTTCTAGGATAGTTTTGTTTGAGACTTCAGCTAGTCCATTAGCTTGGGGATGAGCTACAGAGATCAATCTTTATTCAATGTTCAAGTTTTCGTAGAAAGTTTTGAATGGGTCGCCAATGAATTGTCATCCATTATCTGAAATTATAGCTCTAGGGATCTCGAACCTGTACATAATGTTCCTCCATACAAAAGACTAGATTTTTGGCAATGACATTATTGCCATTATCTCAGCTGCGACCCATCTGGTGAATTACTCCATGATAATAATTAGGAATTGAACACCCTCCAATCCTTTCGGGAAGGGTAATAAAATGTCCATACCCTAGATATCAAAAGGTACTGATGTGTTAATGGATTGGTACTATGTTGGCGGCATGTGATTTGTTTCCATGTAATTGGCAGCTCATGCATTTCTGTATGACTTTCTCAATGTCTGAAACCCTTGAAGTCTAATAATACCCTATCCTCGGTATTTTCTTGGAGACGGTCTTTGCTCCTATGTGTGATCCACATATTCCACTATACACCTCTTCAATTACATATTCTCCTTCTCTCTTACTTAGGCACTTGAGCAGTGGCCATATGTGTGACCTTCTGTATACCTCGTCATCTTCTATTAGGACGTAGCGAGGTACCCATCTCTGCACTTGGAGGGCTTCTTTGAGGTCTTATGAGAGAGCGCCATGATTGAGGAATTTGTAGATTGGATATCTCCAATCTGCCTAGTCCTTTATAACCAAGTTCTCCTCTTGGTTGATGCTGGGAAAATACAGTTGTTCCACCAATAGCTCTGCCTTTGTACTAGCTATCTCTCGGTAGATTTTTGATAGTGCATTTGCTTCTGTATTTTCCTCTCTGGGTATTTGATCTATGAGGAAATGCTCAAGTTTAGATGCTATATCCCTTACTCTTTTGAGATATTTGATCATGTTGTCCTCCTTAGCTTCCTATTTTCCAACAACCTGACAAGCTATAATTTGTGAATTAGTCTTGATGTGCAATTTTTGCACTTTCGGAGCTTTTACGAGTTTTAGACTTGCTAAGAGAGCTTCATACTCAGATTTCTTGTTTGAGATTGGGAAGTTGTACTTCATCGAGTGAAGGATTCTCACTCTCTCAGGGCTGATCAGTACAATTCCTCTACCTAAATTTTCCTTTTCAGTGGAGCCATTTGTGTACATGGTCCAGACGTTATCTTCACGAGTGCTTGTGAGCTCCATTAAAGCTCTTGTGCACTCATCTACAAAGTTTGAGAGAGCTTGAGCATTGATCGCTTTCCTTGGCTCAAATTTAATTTGATACCCCAAGAGCTTGAGAGACCATTTCATCGTTCTGCCCGATAGCTCAGGTTTTGCCAGAGCTTGCTTTAATGGTAAATTGGTTAACACTCTTATCGAGTAAGCTTCAAAGTATGGCTTTAGCTTTCTTGAGGTAATAATAATGAGGTAAAATTTTTTTTCAAGGTTTGAATACCTAATCTCAAGACCTTTGAGCAATCGGCTTACATATAAAAAGGGGAATTGTAAACCTGACCTTTCTATCAGTAGCATTGAGTTAACTACTTTCTCTGTCGGAGTAAGGTACATCAATATTTCCTCTCCTGACCTCGATGAGACAAGTTGAGGGGGCTTTCCCAGAAAATCTTTCAATTTGTTAAAAGCTATTTGACAATCTTCAGTCCACTGAAAGTCTATTGGCTTTTTTATGACGTCGTAGAATTTTTCTCCTTTATTTGTCATCTTGCTGATGAAGTGCCTATGCACTGCCATCTTCCCCATTAGACTTTGAACCTCTTTGATGTTTCGTGGGGGCTCCATGTCTAATAGTGCTTTTATTTTGTCCGAGTTGGCATCAATGCCTCTCTTTGATATCATGGAGCCCAAGAATTTACCCGCGAAGCTCCAAGGTGCATTTTTCAGGGTTGAGCTTCAAGTGGCAGCCTTCAGGGTCTGGAAAGTCTCCCTGACATCCCCAATAAAATCTTCAAATGTCCTGATTACAATGTCGCCCACATGGACCTCGATGTTCTTCCCGAGCTGATTCTTGAACACCACCTTATGCATAGCTCGCTGGAATTTTGGCCCTGCATTCTTCATGCCAAACGACATTTTAGTATGGCAGTAGGTCCCAACCTCTTTGATGCACGAGGTCTTTTTCATGTCTTCCATTGGGATTTGGTGGTATCCCTTATAAGCATCCAAGAAGCACAGCCACTGATATCTAGCTGTTGAGTCCACCATTTGATCGATGCTTAGGATTGGGTAGGAGCCCTTTTGGCAGTATTTGTTTAGCGTGGTAAAATCCACACACATTCTCCACATCCCTTCTTTCTTTGGTACAATCATTGGGTTAGCCAACCATTCTGGGTATGCCATCTCTTTCAGGATTCCTGCACTGAGAAGAGTTTGGATTTCCCGAGTTATGACCTCATTTCGCTCAGGGGCAAAGGTCCTCTTCTTTTGCTTCACTGGCTTAACCCTTGGTTTGAGTCCGACCTTATGTTTCGCAATCTTTCGGTCCACCCTCATGAGGTCTCTAGGTTGCCAAATGAAGACCTTCAAGTATTCTTGAAGGGAGTCCACAAGCTTCCCTTTAATTTTAGGAGGTTGCAACTCTAATGCTTTTATCCATTTCTTAAGGAATTTCGGGTTGAGGAACACCCTTTCTCCTTTGCTGGCTGCTTGAATTCTGAAATCATTATTCCCTTTCGAGAGGTCGATGCAATCTTCCCGCTTGAGCTCCATTGAGCTCTCCTTACTACTTTCAGCCATTTAACATTCCACAGCGAGTTGTCTGTCTCTTTCTAGGATTATCCAAGTATCCCCAACCTGGATTTTCATGCTATAGTTCAGCAAAGAGATTTATGCTCCCAGGTCCATAACTCTTCTTCTACCCAGGAATGCATTGTAGGTTCTGGGGGTATCGATAGCCATCCATTCCATGACCTTGGTGACCTCTCTATCCTTCACACGGACTGTACTTGGGACTTGCAGAATTCCATCTACGTAGGTTATGCTGCCATTAAAACTAGTCAACGTGGTGTCCGACCTCATCGGCGAGCTCCTGTCTATTCCCCTCTAATCAAATACCTTTCTGTATAGTACATTTTCAACCCTCCCAATGTCCACCAGTATCTTATGTACCAAGAAATCTCCAATCTAGAAAGACACTGTTAGGGGTTCTGAGTCTTCCCCTCGAGCTTGTTTTGACCTCTTCTCGACGGCATTTATTTCACCGACTGGGGGTCACTGATTGTGCAAAGCTGTTGGAGGTGGATTAGCAGGACCCGTGTTCCTAGCCAAGAACTCTTGCAGGTGACCATCCTTCACCAATCTCTAGATCTTGCGTTTGAGGTTGAAGTAATTCTCTGTGAGATGACCATGGTCTTTGTGGTAGTGGCAGAGCTTGGTAAGGTCTTTTTTGGGCAAGGGGCTTTGGAGAGGTCTTGGAGGCTTCGGGAGACCTCTCTTTTCCATGACCACCAAGATTTCGGCTCGTGAGGTCTTCAGAGGGGTTTTCACAGGTTTGAGATGGTCTTTCTTTTCTTGTCTAAGGTCCCTCCTTTCATGTGGGAGTCCTTCCTTTCCCTTTTCGAGGTTTGATGGCTTTTGGGGCACCTTTTGTTATCTTTTTCATTGGCTGAAGCAAAGCCGGGGATTTTTTTCTAGACTACGATCTCTTCAGCCTTTATCAAATCACTAGGAAAGACTGTAGCTCTTTATGGTTTTTACTGGCTCATCTACTAGTCTGATTACTACGTACCCCCTTGCAATCCTTGCTTGAAGGCATTGATGTAGATGGCTTCGTTCTTTTGCTCGATCTCTATTGCCTCATCATTGAAGGGACTTTAGGAGCTTCTTGTGCTCTCTCCAAATTTTTGTTTGATGGTAAAGAGGTCATTGATGTCTTTCTTGTATATTTTACTACTCTGATAATTTTTTACAAACAGTTTCTTCAACTGTGTCCAACTTGAGATACTTGCTTCTTGGATGCGTTTAAACCAGGATATAGCCTCCTTGGTCAGTGTTTCCCATAAGGCTCTGCATTTGATATGGTCAGGGTACTCCAACATCTCTATGTAGGATACATATTCATCTATGTGTTGCAGTGGTTCCCCCGTGCCATCATACTTTACCTCCACTTGTGGGGCTTTAAAATCTAGCAGCATTCGAGCAATCCGAATACTGTGGACAAATGGTGAGGGCTCTAGAAGGTCCATATTGCTTTGTATCTTTTGATCTCTGTTTCTTTCCTGATTAGTTGGGAGTCGCTCTCCTCCTTGAATTGAAGGCTACCCCTCAAGCATCATTGCCTGTCCTCTCGATCAGGCTTCGTCGAGGGGGTATCCTTTCTCCAAGAGGAGTTCGCAACGAGCTTCCCAACTCTTCAAGACCAGTTTCCTATCTCTGGCCTCGTGATATGGGTGCTTGTTTGAACCTGTTTCGTAGGTCATAACCCCTTCCATTGGTTAGGGCGTCTCTGAGGTTGATCATAGGTGAGAACCTACTCCCTGTAACCTCTCTTGTGCTCGACCTATTCCCTGGCCATCATCATTAGGCTGGGGGTCATTCCTTTCTTCTGAAGGTAAAGGCCGATCTGGTTGTGCGTGTTCAGCCGAATCCCAAGATGGCTATGGATCTCTTAGGCAGGGTACAGGAATACGTCCGGTGGACATATAGTCTTGCCTGCCCGGGATTCCCTCTAAAGCTGCTACCATTCGATCCAAGAGGTCTGTTGGCACCGATATTTGGCTCTTCTCGGATCTCTGCGGTTTGGGATTATTGTCGTTGGCAGTTTGGTCAAGATGCCTCTGTTCAGGCCTCTCTTGCACTTGCAAAGGATTCATTTAAGCCCTCCGAGATCGTCCAAACCGCGATGGCCTTGGTTGTTCCTGTTGAGCAGTCGGCCCTGGATTATTGCTATTACTTTCCACCAGGGACGCGCCTTCAGGAACTGTTTCTCCAGTGTGTAATTGCATCCTACCAGGTGGTCTACCCTGGTATGGAGGCTGAACACGTGTCGGTTGTCATTGAGTCATCAGGCTTACTTATTTTTTGATGCAGGGAAGAAAGCTAGGCTTTTTGTATGTCCAATCCCCAGAGATGGTGCCAGAAGCGATAGAGCTCAAGAGTGGACTTTGGGTCACCCCAAAACTGTGATGACGTTAATGACAGCTACCTGAGAAGAAAGTAAACAGGTCACCAAAGTGGGTTGTCGCTCAGGGAAGAGCTCTGATGCCTAAGTTAGTATTCTGAGAGTAATCTTATGTAATTAATCCCAAAACAACTATCCTTGTCCTTAGAATGATTATGATTTAATTATATATTAAGAAGAAGTCAATTACCTCTTTGATTAGGGGTCATCTATTACGTGATAGTAGGCAATTAGGATAATTGTGGGATCATATCTTATCCTGCCAATTGCTCCTAGAATCATAGAGTTTCTCTTGGTTGGGATATCTTGTCATTCATGTCTTTGTCGAGAGCTACAAGCTCGCTAACCTACCTTTAGACCAACTTTGGGACTTACCCGTGGACGTAGAGTTTCTCGAATATCTCTTCTGGGAGGTCCTACTGAGTGATCATAGTCTGCCAGGTTGAAGGTCGTAGTCTGCCAAGACTTTTCCCGAGCTCATTGGTAGGTTGGTGACTTGGGAGGTCAGTGGTAGTAGATCGCTGTCCACCTGTCCTTGTTGACTTTGTAAGTCTGACTTTCAGGTATTAAGGGTTGGGGCCTTGAGCAAATTTGTGTTGACTTCCGCCCAGGTCAAGCCCGTTTAAGTTGACTTGTCTGTTTTGTACCCGTTTCTCCCATCAATATATATGTAAGTGTTATAGAGGACGCCATAGTTGTTGACCATATACTAATTAATACTATGGAGTGCACCATTAAATCTAAGTGTTAAGTCAACTTTTTTAAAAAAAATAATAAAATAAAATTTGATTAAATACACATAGAATTTAATTTATAAAATATAACTTTAAAATAAAATCTCTCTTTTCATCCCTTACCTTGTTTACTTGGTCCATATAGGTCTGAAATATCTCTTTCCATATGGATCCCAAATCTTTACAGGTAAATTTTTAGATTTTTAGGATTTTTTTTTTTAAAAAAAAGCTATATAAAGGAAAATTGATGTGTTACTTCTCTAAAATTTCCTCTTTTTTTTTTGGCTTTGGTCCTCTTTAAATTTTTTTGGTACGATTAGTCCTCAAAATATTTTCGAATTGCGAAATACGTCTTTTTCACATTTTCGATGTGACTTCGTCACCGATCCGATCAAGTATA
>JAOXNR010054110.1:0-13066 GCA_028571225.1 Parsonsia alboflavescens | reverse complement strand
ATTGATTGGTTCTTTTGTGTGTGTTTATATATATATATATATATATATATATATATATATATATATATTTGTTTGTGTGTGTGTGTGTGTGTGTGTGTGCAGTTCTTATAGTGTGCTTTATTTTGTTCCTAACCGTCAAACTTTAAAATTTTTTTTTTCAAAAAAAAAAAAACAGCTAATACATATGGATACTTGATCAATTTTTTTTTCCTTAAAAAAAAAAGGTTAATCTTTAGAAACTTAAGAAGAAAACTCTATAATCTGAACTTCATTGCCCACTCCTGTATTTCTAAGTGCCATAATGAGCACTTGTTGGTGTGTGCTTTGTAGCACACACTAACATTTCTATATATATGTGTGCACGTGTGTGCATACTTCATACAGAGTGCATTATTATATTTATAATCGTCAAACTTTTAGTCAAAAATCTTTTAAAAAAATAATAAAAACTTCAATAAAAAATTATTGTTGTAAATATATTTCGTAAACTAAACAATATGAGTACTTGATCAATTTTTATTTTTGGTAAAAATTTTTTTTTTCTTAACCGTTGATCCTTAGAAACTTAACAAGAAAACTCTATAATTTGAACTCCGTTGCCCACTCCTCTATTTCTAAGTGCTATAATAGGCAACAAAGCTCAAATATGGTGGGCTCTTGTTAAGTTTATAATGGTTAATAGTTAAGTAATGCTATGGAGTACTTTGGATCACACCTAGCACTTGAATAATTTTTGGTTCAATTTTCTGTGGAGGTTTTTTTTTTTTCCCTCCTTAAAATAATTACACATTTTTACAAATTGATTAAATTAATTGCTTGTAGATAATCATTTAACCTTCAATGCATCAAGAACATTTTTGTAATTATAATATTTAAATTCAATGCATCAAGATAATATGTTTTTCATAACTTTTTTGAGCTAAATACATGGATAAAATTATATATAAGAGTAAAGAAATATTAAATCCAAATAGTTTCTATAATCTTAGACATTCAATGAACCTTTATCAATTTTGTGACAAATAAGTTCTCCTTTTCACCTATAAATATGAGGAACTTCTCCCCAGATCTTGAGAAATACATCAAGCATAAACATAAAATTTCTGTAAAGCTACCTCCAGAGAAACCTCAAGAAAATGGTGAAGGCCACACCAAATTTTGTTTCCATTGTTGCCTTCTTGCTTATCATTTCATGTAAGTTCCTTTACAATATTACAAGATTCTTTTTTCTTTTGATCCTTTAATCCCGGATATATATAAAACTTACTCACCCGTCCTCACCTGTCCTCTAACTCTACCTATATCTCCCTTTCGGAGCGTCAACGGTAGCTCCTTTCCTCATTTACCCTTACCATATCTTGATGAAATACTATTGCTTACGACAAGGTTAAGTAAGACTTAGATTGATATATGATACACTCGATTGATTTTTGATTTATTTTTCTTTGTCTTTCTTATTAATTCAACAGGTTGGGCATCCTCGATTGTTTTAGCACAACGATGCAAAACAACTGCAGATTGCAAGCGTATCTCTTGCCTTCCTGAGGAAAGCAAAGTCTGCAACAATGGATTTTGTGTCTGTGCAAAACCTCCTCGCAAACACATTCAAACTGTTTTAACACAGACTCAAGAGTGCAAAACAGTTGCTGATTGCAATGACTTCATTTGCATTCCTGAGGATACCAGAATCTGTGACAATGGATTTTGTGCTTGTGTACCTCTTCTCAATTGAGAAGTTTCATATTTAAATTATTATTTTTGTAATATTATAACCTCGTATTTATAATAAGATAAGTGTTATATTTCTCTTGAATAATTATATTTTCAGTCTTAATTATTATGTTTGTTTAACTATGATTTTCTTTGAAGTTTAAAATGATAACTAAAATAAAATTTAGATATTTTCTTGTATAATAATAATAATAAAAAAAACAAATAATGTGAAGTAATAATATTAAATAAACTGACCCTTATTTTTTCTTATTTTAAGTTAAGGTTTCGGACAAGTGACATTTTGGATAAAATGATCTTACATTACATAAAAGTTTTTTTTTTTTTTCGTAAATCTTTTATAAAATTTTTTTAAAAAAATATATTTTATAAACTAAAACCTTAAAAAATAAAGTAAACTCCAAGGGTACTTGAAATAATTTTAAAACTTTAAAATAATTTTTTTATAGATTTTTTTTTTAAAGAATGAATTAAATCTTTGTTAAAGTTTTTAACCGTTGTCCATTATAACTGGGCAATTGTACTTACTATAGCATTTTTATAGTACTTAATTTGATGTATGGTTAAGCTTTGAGGGTTTAGTGGTAAATAACAACACTTGAAACTGGGGATTGGGAGGTCTAAATTCGAGATATGTCGAAGGTAGGTAGGATACCACTGTCAATTCTCGTAGGGAGAGAAATACAGAGCATTAAGGAAGGGGAGGGTGTTAAAAAAACAAAAAAATAATAATATGTTGTATTGAATTAAGTTAATAATTTACGTGTTCATTCGGGGATATCCTAGTAAGTGGAATGGTGATCATGTAGACCATAGGTCTCGAATTCGAATCTCACCAATATCCTCCTGAATTAATGGAATGTCGAGATGTTTGAGAGATGACCCGAACACCGCTAAAAAAACCGTTAAGTCTCTAATGGTCAATATTTTAAAAAATAAAATCTTCAATAAAAAATTATTTTTTGTAAATATATTTTATATATTATACCCTAAAAGATAAACTAACCCTATTCTGAATCAAATTATTATTTTTTTAAATAAAAAAAAATAGTTAAATGTTAATTTTGATTCCTAGATACTTTACTTCATACGAAGTGTATTAGTGCACTCTATAACATTTTCGTATGTGTGTGTATATATATATATATACATGTTAATTTATATAATTTGTAAATATTATTGTTTATATTTAAATAGAAGAATTTTGAATTAACTAGATAAGTTACTCCTGCAATGCACATTGTAAAAATTGAGTTTAGCAATAATATTGTGATATGACTACTTATATAACTTATAAATGAATTATTACCCGTTTTAATGACTGCCCTAGTTAAGTTAAATAAAATTTTCAATTTATAATATGAATTTAATTTCGTTAAATATTCGATGAATTAAAAATATTATAATCACTATCTTTTTTTTCGAAAGAATTAGTAAAAATATGAAGATTTTTAAAATTGTTTTTTTGTGGTCAATTTTCCAAATTTTAATTGATATGAATTAGATTCCTTGAATGTATTCAATTATCAATATTCTTTTTGTTCAATGTATCTCAATTGGAGCTGAAGAAAGATATAAAGTATATAGTAAAACTTAATGTGGCCTAATGAAAGTTGAGAATGCCGTGAAAAATTGAGGGGGTTTTTTTTTTTAAAAAAAAAGAAACTTTGTATGTCTATTTTAAATATATCTATATGTAATAACAAGTAGTTGTGCGACAAGTGTCGCATCCTAAAGGTTGACAAGTGTTAACTTTTAGGATAAAGTTTAAATATTATTAGTATTTTATTGTTAGGGAACACGAAAAAAGTATTAGAATATTGCATATTCAGTTAATTTTGGTAAGAAAACATCATTAAAGTATTGTTCTTTTAGATTTCAAAAAGTTTTATAATTAATTAAATTTGGTCTCTTATAAAATGATTTTCATGACTTTTTAAAATTTCAAAAATGAACTTTTGTAAAAATTGAGAATAATTATTTTTTATTTTTAATAGTCAAAATAACATAATTAATTTTAAAGGTAAGAATATTTATATTTAAAGGTCAAAAATACTAATAAAATAAATTTATATATTAATATTAAATCTTCAATTAAATAAAATAATATGTAATATCCTGATCCATCTAAATAATTAGATGAATTTTAAAATAAGATCAAGTAATACAAATCTATTTAATTGAATATTTATCAAATTTAAAAATATTATTATTAGTATCGTTATCTTCTAAAAAGTAATGTATGTATAAATAAAATATTTTATAAAGAAACTAATTTTGAATAATACAAAAATTACTCCAAAAGATTTTACTGATTTATTTATGGGCTTGTAGCCCATTTGGTACCATATATTTGGGCTAAACTGTAATATGATCCCACAAGTTTTTTTCGGTCATTACGGCTCCTCAACGTTTTATGGATAGCCATTATGATCTCTCAACATATTATGGACAACCATTATGGTCCCTCAACATATTATGGACAACCATTTTGGTCTCAACTATCATTTTTTCAGGTAAAACACTCATTGGAACTGATCATTTTACTGGTACGAGATAACTTTTCAAGGGCAAAATTGTTCATCTCATCCTTGCTATTCAAAATCTAACCATCCCAAGGGTTGTGAATGAATTTCGGTTGTCCAATTAATTTATTAATTCAAATGCATTTTAATTTTTATTTCAAAAAAAAAAAAAAGGAATTAGTTAGATTTTGAACAGTAATGATGATATTAACATTTTCTCCCTTAAAATGTTATCCTATGCAATAAATTATTAGTTACGACTAATGTTTGTTGGAAAATAATACTTGGGATTATAATGGATATCCATAAAATGTTAAGGGGTTGTAATGGTTGAAAAAAACTTATAAAATCATATTATAATTTGGCCCAAACATATAGAACCAAATAGGCTAAAATGGTTCAAGAAGATATCTGTTTGACCGGTGAGGGTGTCAAGTTAGTTTTATTATTTACCTTTATGTTTAATTATATTATGTCTCAAATAATTCAAAGCAAATTTTTAAAGAATCTTTACATTTTTATCGTTTTTTTTTTAACAAAATAAAGAGAAAAAAATATTTTCAATTAAAGAAATAAGAATTTTATTATTATATGAATAAAATAACCTAACTATGAACGAGTTTTCTAAACTAACCCTTCATATTCTTATGCATTTCTTTTGTAGTGTAATGATAATAATATCTTTAATTAATTTATATTGTCTATGAATAAGCAGTCCATTCAACTAAGTTGAGTAAATAATGATAATTGTTAAATAACACTTTAAAATAGAATGTCACAAAAATTAAATTAGTTCTTAAATATCAACAATAAAACATGTATTCAAATTTTATTTAATAAAATTTAATAATTATCATGATTCATTGACTTAATTAAATAAAATTTTTTGAACTAATATGAAATTAAGTTAATTGGATATTCATTAAATTCAAAATATTATATTTGATATCTTCTCAAAAAGTAATGTATATAAATACAAAAAAAAAATTGAAAAAAATAATTTTTTGTAATACAAAAAGAATATGTTATTGAATTTTTTGGATTTCCAAAAAACTATTAATTTGAACATTTGACAAATAATGGATTGAATTACTGTAACGATTTACTAATAATTTTCCATGCATCATGCGTTTGTTATACTAATAATAGGGTAATATTTAAGAAGTTTTTTTTTCTTACCATGAAGTAGATAAAATGCATATTATATTAAATCTCATTCCATTAATTCATTGAATTTAATGTATACAAAATTAATATAAAATAGCATATGAAATTATTCTAAATATTGACGTCATACCAGACTCTAGCCGGAGACGAATTAGGACTTACAAGGCCCTTTCGAGATACTCTCTACATCCTTGCTTGGCTCGTAAAGGACATTTGATGACTCAGACATTATTATTAGATTGTCATAATATTTTGCTAGATACAAAATTTCGATCGTAAAATTCTTTGATTCAAGTCCTTTAAAATTTTATTTGTGATATTATAAAAATCAAAAAATAAATATTTAAATAACAAAACATTTATTTGACATTTTTATTTTCTTAAAATCACATCTTACATATTAATTATCAAAGTAATAAAAAAAATTATTTATGAAAAAAAATATAATAAAATATGTTTTATTCAAATAAAAAGAATTTAAATATAAAAAAATTTTGCGCAGGCCGATAGCCGGATCGGAGTAAAGGCAGATGAGAAAACAAAGAATGGAGGACAAAATTTACCAATTAAAAAAAATTGCATGGGAAAAAAGCCTCCACACGTGTTAGTTTAAAAAATAAAGAGGATAAATATTTTAATCTACGTCCGACCTGACCAATCATTGCGAAATATCACGTGTATGGAATCATGTTTCAGAACGAAGAGTGAATGTGAATTTTTACATAGATCCACGTGTACACCGGGTCGGTATAAATTTTGATCCACTTGCTCGTTAGCCTAGAGGGTAAATTGTAATTCCGGGTCGTCGTATCGGATCCTTCGTCGTCTACAAAATCTCGTACTGTATCGATTTTACCCTCAATCGTTCAAGTCCTTCCGATCATCTTTCTGATCAATCTCTAAATCCATATTGATTTCTGTTGTTCTTCTCAAATTCATACTAGTATTTTATTAATTCCATTCTTTCTCTGTCGATTGATTCCTTTTACCCCTGCGTTGTTGAAATTTCAACAAACCCTAATTTTGCGTGTTCGATTTAAGACCTCCGTCATCGGAACCTCAATTCGATCGATTGGAAGAACATTTGTTTTATCCTTCCGATTTAATCAAAATCCCCTCTATTTAAAGGCCAATTAAAGTCTTCACAGTCGTTTTTGAATCTAGGGTTCGAGCAGGTCTCTGATTCTTGGCTTCGTTGCATTACATTGTTTTAGGTAATTGATATATTTATTTATTAATTTCACTTTTATGAGTTTAATTGCTATTACTCTTTTTTATTTTTTCTGGATGGAGTTTGAAGCTAGGGTTAGGGTTTCTGGGATTTGGGGTTTTTTTTAAGAGTTCGAATTTGATTGGGGGAAGTAAGCAGTTCCATGTGAACTTTATTTTTTCGTGTCCATAACTTTAAAACTGTTTTTTTATGCTCTTTTTATTTATTTATTTATTTTGATGGGTCAGTGTGAGCTTTATGAGTGAGAGATGGGGAGGATAACAGGCAATATTATGCAGTTAAATATGAATTGCTGTCATTAATATTATTCTGGGGGAATTCGTTCTGTTCTGATACTTTTGTCCTACGGTTGTAAATATTTCACGCAGTCATTGTAAACATCTGCATATGTACATTGATTCATACTGTGCTTCTTCTTTAGTTTGTTAGCTATACCTATGATTTGATGCTAACTTTGGAGAAGAAAGAAAAGATTGAATCACAGGAAAGACAGTGACACCCTTTGCCTTTGCAATCGAATTGCATTGATGCGGCATTGGAGTATTTTTTACTTTGTGCTGCTTGGTGCTGTATTACTGGTTTTTATTTCCATTAGTTTATGCCAACTAAATGTAGATCCTACAACCATGTGTGGTGGCAAGTTAGTATGCTTTCACTTGATCATTCTAGATGTTTGATCTGTACAGATTGTAGAGTGAGTATCTAATATATGTTGTGGTCATAAAATCTGGTCTTCTCTTTACACTTCAGTCTTTATGTATAACAGTTGATCTTAAGGTTTCTTTTTATGTATATGTTTAGTATTTGGTGTGGAATTTTTTTCAAATGGTTAGTATTTGCTGTGATGTGAAGTTGGCTGAAGTCTTTGCATTGAATAATAGTTTGAACTCTCTTTGTACTTTCCTTATATAGAATTTTCAATCTCAGAACAAAAGAAAATTAAGTTCAATCACAAAAAACCTTCGTATGTTTGTCTCTCATAACGTGTGAATTTCTCATGGTTTAATAATTCTTTTTTTTTTTTTTTTTTGTGTTAGAATGTTCACTTGACTGCAATTATTAGAATTTATCTGCCACTATATTTTTTTTTTTCTGTTTTAGCTTTGACATCACTTCTGCATGATTAACAAGCTGTTCAATATTCTGTTCTGTGTTATGGATGTATTTACTTTCAAAAAATAAAAGTGGTGAAATAATTGTTTATCTTTCAGTAAGATGGGAGTCAAGAGACCTCTTGAGGATGAGTTTGAAGAGGCTTCTTTTAAGCAAGCAAAACAACTAGGTTGTGACAGTAAGTGGACAACTTTTTCCGGGCCTTTTTCTTATGATGTCTTGCCGCCCGTTGGTGACAGAGGTAAGAAAATTATTTATCAATATGTGAAACTAAGGTGTGAGTCAATAGTTTAGCATATCTGCTGATTACTTTTCCATCATGCTTTTGGTGTTTGTGACTTTTGCAATTGTATCAAAGCTAAATTTCATTTCTGGAGAAGTATAGTTATGTTTAAACAGATTGTATTTTAGCTGAGGTTTTGTTTGAATAGAAGATTGATAAGTATAAAGGTTCATATTGCATATTTCTTAGGAATTAGTAAGCATTGGTCAATAGAGGCAGTTGATGGTGTTGTAGGTGATGGGGAAGATAATTTTGGTAGATCTCAACTCCGCAAGGGGCTCAGAGATGACGAGAATGATGCTGCCTTAGATTTAGCTGATAAAGAGTTGGAGACAAGTGCACCTTTATCTTGGGTCACCAGTAGCAGCAGTGAGGAAGATGCTGGATCTGTTGAACCCTTGTACTTACCCGTCTTTCCCGAATACTTTGATTTCAACTTTCCTAGACAGACTGTGCTTCAGCCTGGGGGTGCCTATTCAGCTATGCTGAATTATCCTCCTAGAAAACAAGTTCCTATTGGGCCTGATCATCAAGCTGATCTTCCTCCATGGTCTCCTGACTCCATTCAGAAAGAATATGGGAGTTGCAATCATTCTATTGATGACAAACGTGAGCAGAATATGTTGGGAACTCCTGTTCTTCCTTTATCTGACTCAGACAATTCATCTTATGGTGATAAGAGGATTGGGCAAGGAAGAGAGGATTGTGGATGCTTGGATGAAGGTTCTGTGCGATGTGTGCAACAACATGTTAAGGAAGCACGAAATAAACTTAGGGAAGTTTTAGGTGAAGAGAAATTTGCAGACTTGGGATTCTATGACATGGGGGATGAGGTGGCATTTAGGTGGACTGAAGAAGAAGAACGAATCTTTCGTGATGTCATTTTCTGCAATCCTGAATCACTTGGTAAAAAATTTTGGAGGCAGCTTTCAGCTGTTTTTCCTTCACGGACGAAAATGGAACTTGTCAGCTACTACTTTAATGTCTTTATGCTTTGGAGACGTGCCATTCAAAACCGATCTAGCCTTTTGGACATTGACAGTGATGATGATGAATGGCATGCAGATACTGGGGGTTTTCATGGGTTTGAAGAAGATGAAGACTCTGTGGTTGATTCATTTGAAGATCAAGGTCTTCAAGAAGGTTCTGAAGACGAGAATGATGATGAGTGTGTTGACAAGGAGAATGATGATGATGATGATGACAGTGATGATGGGGAAGGTGATGGTGATTTCGGTGGCAAAGATATGGTAACTAATACAGAAGATGCAAGTGAAAAGCATAATCTAAGTCATCAAACTTCAAATCCTCAATATGTTAAGGTGCCGAATGTAGTCAGTTCTGATCATGTGGCCAAAAAAGATTGTGGCATTCCAGAAGATTCAAGCATCTCTTCTGAATCCCAGCAACATATGATGACATCCTTTGAGTCCCTCGTCGGGGCCAATGTCCAAAGCAGAGAAAATGATTATTTTAAGGGATGCTCTGTGGGTGAGAGCAATGGATCAGATGGTTCAGAGTCAGATTCTGTGTTTTTACTAGAAACCTGTGATTCTCAGGTCTGGGATGGCTCCCTTTCCATGATGAAAGGTGTTGATCTTTTACCCACATGCAACATGATTGAGGAGATCTTTGGACCATGTACTTCAAAGAGAAGCTAAGTGACAGCTAAAAAATTTTTGAACCAGGGTCTGGAGAGACCTGCGGTTGCTTTTCTTTTTGCAGGTTGGTAACAGCCTTGTTGATATCTTTAGTGAGATGTCTTTTACTGCAGAAGGGGAAAATAAGATTTGTTCTCCCTTCTATTTTTCTCCATGTATATATATCTTTTTTTAGGGTTCAAGATAGTTTTTGGTTTTTCTCCGAACTGGAAGAGAAACATACCAGAACAATGCCATATCCCCCACAACTGGAATTCCCTCATTCCGTGGATTTTGGATGGTTTTCAATTAGTTCATACATTAGAAAGAAAAGAAAAGAAAAAAAAAGGGGAAAGAGAAAATTAGAATTTTCCTTCGATTACTCAACTGTATTTATTTATGGAGGTGGGCGAGTCCTCCTGTTTTGGTTAATTTCCATGTATGGACATGTTATGTTGGCTTCCTCATCCATCCTTTTCTGTCTTTTTGTGTAATGTGTAATCCAAACTCAGTCACCAAAATTCTATCTCAAGAAAGGGACATATATCCAAGTATCGAACTAAAACAACAACATTTTTAATCACAGCATCAATTATCTAAAGCATTGCCCGGTTCTGCACAAGTCATGCCACGTTAGTCGTCATATACGGATGGAGCGATTTTCCTCTTTTCTTTTTTCTCATTAATTATCTACTAAAAAGATTTATTTTTTCTACCGTCTTCAGGGAAATCTTTATTTAATTATTTAATAGGATAAAAATCCGTACATTATGCGGAGAGTATTAATAGTGATTGTAATGATAGTAGGATATATCTTTTGCAACTTGTGTAATATATTTAAAGTGTTATTCATCACCCATTTAAATCAAATCTTTTTTAAATTTCAAATAACTTAAATATAAAGAATACTTAGTTGCAATTTTCAATTACTTTTTAGAAAAATTGATGTAATTAAACTTATATTGTTTTTTTCAAAAAAGTCATGATGGGTTATATTTTAAAATGTAATAATTTTTCAAAGAATCTCTATAGTTATATACCTTCCTTTAAAAAATATACTTATAAAAAATATTTCAAAGTTTAATTTTAATAATATATTTTTGAAATAAATCGGTGATCTTTGTAAATATTTAAATTTTGAAATATTTTTAGACCCTCTCTCATTATTATTATTATTATTACTAAAATATTTTAATGTTTATCTAGAAAAAATAATCGATTTGAACGTAATTAAACTTTATCCTAAACATTTAAAAAATGACACTAATCAACCTTTCCGGCCATAAGTCCTTTTATATATTAAAAAATATAGATTATTTTGGTAAATCCTTATTCTATTCAGGCTTGACTTATTTACAGCCCACATCAATCTCTACATTTAGAAGGCTTAAGTTGGGATTCGACTAATTACAGTAAAAAAGCTTAAATTTGGAATTGTCTAACTTCAGTTCAAATTCAAGCTCAAACTTAGACTCTTTTTAAACTCGTTTTTGTGTTTTAAGTTTTTTTTTTAAAAGAGCTTTAAGAAATAATAAAATATTAGTATAATATATGAATAACTAAAAATTTATATAAAATAAATAAAAAATAAAAAGATTATATGCTTAATAAATAAGTTATATTATATAATATTATAAAGCACGTTTAAACTTAAAAAATTAACGAATCAAATACATGTGATCTTGGTTCATCTCATTTAAAAAGTGATCAAGTCAAGACTAGGTTAGACTTGAGCATGATTAAGGCAAGATGAATTTAAGCTTTTACCAAATCAAATCTAAACTATTCACAAATCCTCTTATCTCATCTATACTCCAATTCTGTTGTGTGACATTGAATCGAGCAATTTAATCAAATAAAAAAAATTTGGAGAAATGTGTTGAAATCCCTATTTTACCACTGCAAATTCTTTCAAGATTGCCACAAGTGATCAATCGTAACCTCAAGAAGAGAGAAGAAAAATCAAAACTTCTACAAAAACATGTATTAAAAGAAAAAAAAAACTTTTATAAATATATCGAAACGGTCCTGTCACTTTTCTTATCAACTATCCACAATTAATAAGTTTAATATATTTTTTTATAGTATACTTCCTCCGTCAAGAATTGAGTGTCCTAGTTTGACTTATATACATTTAAAAAAGAAAGTTTGACTTAGTTCATTATTACATTGCTTGGTCAATTTTCTTAATAAATTTTTTATTAGTTTGGAAAAGAGAATATTCAATTACGAATAGTAAAATCAGAAATATGGGACATTCATTTCCAAACCCAAGGAGCATCAATGATTTCAGTAATGTAACGAGGAAAATAATTTGTTTTATTTATAAAGATATTACTCCTCTTGTCCGAAAATGAATGTCTCATATTTTCTTTTGAATTGTCCGGAATTGAATACCTCATTTTTTAAACTAATAGAGATTTTATTAAGAAAATTGATACGGCAATAGATTCATGAATTAAGTCAAACTTTTTTAATAAAATTCCTATAAGTCAAATTGGGACGTTCAATTCTAGACGGAGGGAGTAATTTATTATTTAAGAACTCAAATTGTGCCTTAAATCTGAACTTTAATTTGGAAATATGATTCAGAGAACATACCACCTTATTACTAAATTTAGACCTAGTTATATTTTTGTGTAAGCTGATCTCTATGATTTTGTTTTGTACTCTTTGTTTTATTATTCTTTTTTAAAATCCCTATAATGGCAATTACTTAAAATTTAATATATAATTAAACACTTACCAAATTGTTGTCCTGTTTATCCACATTTTAAAAATCAACAAAAGTCAAAATAATCATGTAATTTTAAAATCTACAATATATATGATATATTTATTTATTTATTTACATATAAAATCAAAATTATAGCATTTAACTCAAAAACGTTTCAGTATCAGTTAGGAATATGGTATGACTCCTCATATTCTTAAATGAAATATCTTAAATTAAACTTACATATATTGATTCAATTCCTTAATCAAATAATCAAACTTATTTAGCCATCTAACTGCATTTGACTCTGGTTTGTGACCCTAAGTTAAAAGAGTTTTGAATCATATCTTACTTTCAAGTAATGCAAACTAAATTTTAATGAATCTCCCATAAAGTAAAAATACCACATTCCTAAAAGGTACCCTTATAGTTAGTTTAGGAGGAGAAAAATAAGAGATCGGTGCATGCTATAGCATCAGAAATGTTACGGTAGGCAATAGAATTCAAAGTATAGTGGACACACGAGAGAGTTCACCATAATTTGAACTCTACCATCCATTACCGCTTTAGTACCTATATCATTACACATATAAATAAATTATATATATATATATATATATCTGTATATATATATTCTTGATTTGGATTCATTATTCTTGA
>JAOXNR010054109.1:0-13067 GCA_028571225.1 Parsonsia alboflavescens | reverse complement strand
GCTTGTGATGTAGTTTTTCCCTAATTATTTACTCCATCCTAATGCCCCAATCAAACAACCTAAGCCTAATTCTTGTCCACTCACTTAATGCAAAAGGATGAGCTTTTTAAAAGTGATTACAAAAAATTGACAACGTTCATAAAGGCATAATTGGCACAAAAATGGTTTTTATGCCCTATAAAAATACGTTATCATAATCAATACACAGTTAGTTCCATACGTACATAAAATATATAGAAATAAACTCCATATGACAAGCATCGTTACTCTCCGGTCTTTATAGCATTTCTCTATATACACTTGGACAATATACATATATACTATCAAAGATAAGAAATTATAAATCATCATTAATGATAAAAAAAAATTAAGATAAAATTTATCATTTTGACATTTATCCGAAAAATATGGTTTTTGTTTTGGGTTCATGTTTTAAAAGTTCATAATATATTTAGTCTTATCATACACAAGGGCTCCATCAGTGTACTATGAAACAATTGTAAGGTCTGTGTAGACGGGGGCCATAAGCGGCACTTTATATCAACTCACAGAGTCCAAATGTTCTTGTGGTTCAATGAATATACTTGGCAATGCATGCTATCACCACCATGCATCTTGTTCCATCTATATAGAAAATTCATGTTATATTATAATGTGTAAACTCAAAATCTTGTACTCTTGTCTTGTGCATGCTTCTTTTATACTCAAAACTTATCCATGCAGTGCGCTTGAAATTATTATTATTAATTAACTAATTTAACTTTAGTATTTAAGATATACTCCCTATAGGTTATTTGAATTCTTTTTTGTTTTTTTTTCCTCTCCTCCCAAATTATAAGTCATTGATAGTACTTATTTTTTTCAATATTGCCCATATTTTTTTTTTTCTTCATGAAACGTTTTCTTGACCTCTTTCATTCTTAATATTTCTCTAATAAGGACATTTTGAGGGGAGAAAAACTACCTTAATATTGATGAAATGAGTTCAAATGACTTAAAAAAGGGACAGAAGGAATATTGAAATATCACATACTAATGAAAAGTTCAAATTAATTTTTTATAAAAATAATAAATTAAAATTTATATTTGTGTAAATTATTTAGTACTTGCACCATTCCAAATTGAATATTAAAAAAAAAAATTATTGGAAGAATTTGATTGGTTTATTTTGAGTATAACAATATCAATTCCTTCATAAGTTTTATCTAATTTAGGACATAAAACATTTGATGGTTCAAAATAGAAATATAGGTATTTAATTCCCAATGAAAAGAGTAATATTTAAATATTATTATTTACTCAATTATTTTAAATGAACTTTTAATTTTTATAAATTAAATGAATAATTATTGCATAAAAAATTTAGTGTTTATTCTAATTTTATAATCCTTCTGACACATAAGGTGGCAGTGGAGATAGACCCTTATTAATGTTCAGTGTTATGGATAAGTATTAAAAATAACATATTCATAATTCAGAAGTCATGAAAACGTAAATATTATAAAATTGAATACATCCACCAAACATTTCACGGGATTAATTAGGCAAAAATAACTCAGAAATATGTAATTATATCTTGCTTTATCCAATTAAGATTCTGTGTGGATACTTGGCTTCATTGGTTTGGGTTCCAATTCCATGCCGATTTAGCCTTTTAAAGCATAGGTTCAACTTAATAAAAAATAAAATAAAAGAATATTCAACTCGATCAACTCTATTAGAATTTTCTTAATTAGGAAAAAATTCTGAATCTTCCATTACACATTTATGTACCATTTCTTATTATATTATTCTATATCAACATATAAAAATAGTTCTCATAACATGAGAGGTCGACAAGTTTCATTTTCTAAATACTTAGAACAAAGTTTAATTATTTTTAAATTTATTATTTTCTCTCTTTAACTGTAAGATAAATATTAAAATATTTCAGGAAAAGAGATAATAATGAGAGAATCTCATGATATTTCAAAATATAAATATTTATAAAAAAATCATCATTATCTCCATGATTTATTTAAAAAATATATTGTTTTGTTTTTTAGACTGAACTATTGTCCTTCATAGTTAAACTAAGAAGTTAGAAGAGAGAGAAGTTTGTATAAAATTGATAAACCATAAGTTTAAAGACTTATACCTTTATCGACCTTTTGGTTAAGATTAAGTATAATATATGTTCTTATTAGTTTAATATCTGATACGTGAGCCATTAGTTTGGATTTTAAAGTTTAAATTTCCTGCGGCCTTTTGGCTAAGATCAAGTGTAGTATATGTTCTTATCAATTTAATATCTGATACGTGGACCATCGGGTCACATGATATTAAGGCCATTTTAAGTTTTTTTTTTTGGATTCTAAAGTTTAGATTTCCTAATCAATTATATCATGCAAAGCTTTATGTTTTTTTTTTCTTTTTTTCAAGAAACATAAATGTTATGTAATAAAATATAATATAATGATAACTGGTCTTAAGTTATTCATTGTGTTTAAATAAATAAAATATAGTATAATATTATTTTATTTAAGGAGAATCTAGGAAAGGAAAGAAAACACTCTTTTATCTTCCCACATATTATTAAATCAACCAAGTATACTTGATGATTTTTTTTATGGGGGGGTGTGGAAAATTTTTATTTTATTGAATAATTTAAAATTAAAATTTCCTAATTATTATTTAGATTACTAATTATTACATATATATATACATATATATATATATATACAAAAGATAAACTGTAAATTTTGATTTTTAGAACATTAATAAAGTTTTGAAATTTAAACAAGTTTATATATGAGTAGTGTATCTCTATAAAGATATCTAAGAAACTTTAATTCATAACTTTTATATAGGAGTAATGGGCTTCTAAAGGGTTCCGAATCTCTTGTTACATATTAATTATGTCCAAATTGTTTACTTTCTCTCTCTCACTAGATAGATTTTTAAAATTAGGAAAATAGATAATTAGGAAGAGTGGATCAAATTAGACCTCTAAAGAGATAAAGAAAAAAATATTAATCTATACTTATTATGTGTAAAAATTCAATTTAAAAGATTTTCAAGAATCAAAGATTATAAATATATAAATATTTAGAAAATTAAATGATTCAAATCCCTAGAAAATAAATTATAACCATACGATTAATTAAATTACTTGAAAAGAAAATAATCATCACATAAATTAAAACAATTAAATTACTTAAAAAGAAAAATAATCTTCTCATAAATTAAAAAATGTCAAATTTTCATATATAAGCTTAAAAAATATAAGAATCCTGAATTAAATAATTAGTTAACTTTAACTTAAATCCAGCTTTCGGAAAAAATTTATAGTAAATATAATAAAAACAAAATGTTCAACTTTTAGAAGACCTTCTTTTTTTTTTTTCCTATTAATGTATATATAAAATTTCTTTGAATTTATTTAAATCAAAGAATCATGTAATATATATTATTTTATTGAGTGGTGTAGAAAATGGTGCAAAAGAAGGGCTATAAAATGTGAAGCCTAATATTTATCTACAACCAAGCATATATTAAAGAATTGAACAATTTGATTTTGTTAGCTTCCAATTAAGATTATATAAAACTCTATATTATTCCTTATTTTAAAAGAATTATAAAGGTATAAAATACTGGTCCAAACACTACTAAAAAAGGGTACCAAATATAAAACTTAACATATAATATAATTTGAAAATATCTATAATAGATCGTAATGATACATAAATACATATTAATTAATATTCTCTCAATTATTATTTATATATCACCGGTCATCATTTTGTAAAATTAAGAAAAATTTTTTTACTAAAATGCCCTTTATGCAATATTTGAATTGAGAAAAGAGTTTTGGAAAAGAGGGAGATGGATAGCTCAAACACAGGTAATAAAGGAAAAACTCACTCAATTACCTAATAATTAATAATAATAACTTATAATTAGTTATAATAACGGTTAGTTCTAATTACTTATTAATAGTGACGGAGAAAAAATGAATTTAATTAATTGAGTTTTTCTAAAACGTAATTGAAAATTATACATGGGTATTTCTCAATTTTTAATTGTTGACAAATTTTATTTTGAACGGGTGGTAGATGACAAGTTAAATTTTTTTTTCTTAAATACATTTTTATTTTTAATTTTATTATTTCATATTTTATACAGTTATTATTAATGACTTTCCATGCTTCTATATTAGTAAAAGTTTAATATTTGTCCCTAAAAGATAAGTATCCTATGGGTTCAGTTATATTTTTAGATTTTAGTATATCTTTTTAGGATTTAATATATAAAATATATTAAAAAATAATAATCAAAGACAACATGTAAGAATTTATTTAATATGACAAGGAGTGATATATAATTGTGTAATAGGAGATTCAGAATAAAAGAAAAAGAAGAAAAGTATAAAAAGTCTTTTTTTCCTTTAAAAAAAAAAGTGATGGAATGTGATATGTCTAAATTATCAAGAAACGTGTAAGTAAGGCATGGGAATGTACGACTACAAGAAGAGAATAAGATGTGATTGCTGGAGAAGAAAGTGATACACAACTTTCTGTTCACGAACCACGCTTTTCTTTTCGGGAGATCGGGGTACGTGAATAGGCGTGTTCAATGAATTTTCTCTGCACATTTTGAATCAAATAATAACAGAAAGATTTCCAACTATCTACTGCTACGTAGCTAATTTATCTCCACGTAATGTGCCAACGGTTCGGTTCCAGTAATTGTCACTGTTGCTGACGTTAGCCCCACTCCAATTATTACATCACTGTTTAATTTCAACTTATTTTTTTTTTTTTTTTTTTTTTTGTTTTGCGGTAAACTTATGTCTTTCGATATTACATGCGACTCTAGCAACTAAAATTCAAATGGTTACAAATTTTTTAAAAAAATATCTTCAAAATTTTAATTTAAAAATTATACCTTTTTCATTAGGTCATTTAATCTTATCCTTTTTTTTTTTTAACCTTATTATTACAAATCTTTGTTGATAATTTAATAGATATTATATTATTCTTCTTTTCTTTTTTTATAATATTACTCTCACTCTCATTACAAGAAAAAATGTCATTTAGCGATGGAGGTTTGTCATTAAAATTGATTTTTACTGATGGTATTTTAAATCATGATTAGTCTGATTACTCTTCTACTGACAATTTATATTTTTTATCATTATATGTAAATATATTATTGACGAAAAAATATTTTCATCACTATAAATTGTTTATTCTAATAGAAAAATAGGTCAATATATACTTATTTATTGATGGATAAAACTACCGCTACTATAGAACCTGTAAAAAAAATGAATCAATCCCAAGTTGCTTTCTAAAACTTTTGTAAGTGAATTTATTTTCTATATAAATCCATGAGTATGTTATAACACATTGAAATTAAGTAAATAATCATTGACTTTGTCATTAATTGGACTTTATATTTGATTAATTAATATAAATAATATGTTTTTTATATTTATTATATAATTAAATTAAAATTTGAATATAGAAACATCATAAAAAATAAAAAACATATATATATATATATATATTTAGATGACATATTATTCCTGTAAAAATATTTAATTATAAACCTCAAAATTTATGTATAATCCATTTTATCATCAATATAAAACATTTGGTATTTAACTAATGGATTTTCAAGATATTTTCGATGGAAATATGTCGTCACTAAATGAAAATTTTTTTTGTAGCCTCTCTCTTTCCCTTAATATAATAGTTTTCTTTCTTTCATTCTTAATATTCTTCTCCAATTAGAACACTTTTGGAATTTTTTTTCCACTTCAATATTAATAAAATGATTACAAACGACTTATAATTAGAGATGAATGGAGTATTAAATGACATCTATTCTTATTAGTATTAAATGTAAATAAAAGATCATTTTTAGGATAGTTTATAATAAGAATTGAGATAGGTATATTATTTTTGCAATTTGAAATAAAATGTCTCGTCTTGATATTAACAAATTTTATTAAAATAAATTGACAAAATACATTTCAACTATAACGATATTAATTCTTTAACAAAATTTTAACTAATTTAAAATATAAAATATTTAATTTCGAACAACTTAAAGCATAGAAATAAAAACATTGAATTTCGGATTAAGAGAGCATTAAATATCTAAGTAATTTTCTTTCCCGATTTATTTTTACAGTATTATGTTTATAATATCAAGTACTTTTATCTTCGACTAACACTTAAATTTAACCCAAAACTTTACCAAATAATCTGATCACATATACAAGATTTTAATTAATTTATTTTTCTTTTGTTAAAATTTTTTTTAGCCGTGTTTGGATGAGGTTGCAGATATTAATTAATTAATTAATTAATATTTACCAGATTCCTTTAGAAAGACTAAATCCAGTTAAATTTCCTAAGTACTTGGCTATGAATATTTGAATTATTAACTAAATATTAAAGTTACTTGAATTTCAATTTTCATGGCTTGCTGGACCTACTCGTTCAGCAGAACTCATCCATTTGAATTCGACCACGGGCCAAAGCTACTGAAAAATAGAGATGTGTGGTCTGCCGTTGGGTGATAACACAGTACAAGCCTGGGATACATCGGATGGGAGTACTAATCCAGCAATTCTTAGCTATGAATGCGTTGGAAAGGATCAACAGCTGAACATGCATCAGAAATTTTGTCCCGCCAATGTGGTTCATTGAATTGCTATTTCATCATAAAACTTAAGCTTACACAGAAGGAAGCATATATCGATAGATGAAAATGTTACAGAGTGCTATGGAGTACTTCTTATAAAGTGTCATAGTTAAGTCTCTAACGGTTACTTGTTTTTTTAAAAAAAATAATTAATTGAATATCCTAAAATTTAATTTATCTTTTTAGAGTCTAGTTTGTAAAAAATATTTGCAAAAATGATTTTTTTATTGAATAATTTATTTTTCCTTAACAACTGACTGTTAACTTTAACAGTTATAAATTTAATGGAACACTTCATATGATGTGGTTTGTAGCACTCCATAGCATTATTGTATCTAGTATCCCTGGAGTTTAATTTATTCTTTTAAGGTATAATATGTAAAATATTTTTACAAAAAAAAAATTTTTTTTTTGAAGATTTTATTTTTTAAAAATAAAATTAGATATTGAGAGTTAGAAACTTAACTATGCATTAGTGCATTCTATAGCATTGCCTTATATATAAATATAAATATGTATATATATATATATATATATATTTTAACTAGTAGTACATAGGTCAATTTGCAGGTACCTCAACTATTTCGATAGAAGTTGTAACTCACAAAGGTTAAAGTATGTAACAAGACCGAGTTGAATTGATGACAATCTCACCTACGGATTTACTTTATCCTATGGATTTTAGTTTATAAAATATATTTCTTAAAAAATATTTTTTTATAAAAGAACTTTTTTTTAAAAAAAAACTGAATTTATTTGGCATTTGGTAGTTAAGTGTTCTTCCTAGTTTTTGAATTGCATTGATTGTGAAATAAAATCTTAAGGAATTTTTCCGATAATACTCTTTTCATTTTTTATTGGATGTCTCAAACTTTGACAAATTTTAAGAAAAGTATTTTCATTTTGACTTGAAAAAATGATATATACAAAATAGTTAAAGTTCATTTTTAATGTATTAATATCAATTTTTTAATAAAAATTGAAATAATTTAGAGACAAGACATTCAATTCTAAATGGAAATAAAGGTATTTAATCCATAGTTTACATATCGGATTTTCCCTAAAAATTATATTAAGTCAATTTTTTTTAAAAAAAAATTCTACCATTCAAAATAAGATATTTAATTTCATTCAAACAAAAGAGCTATTATTTTATAATAAGTGATGGATGAAATGGGTAAGACCCTGACTAAAAGGTCAACCCGAATGAGCTAGAGGGTCTCGTACCTTCAATACTTAAAAGTCAGACTTACGAAATCAACAAGGACGCGTGGGCAAGTAACTCGCCACCACCAACCTCCTAAATGAGCTCAGCCAAGGGTCTTGCCGGACATCGACTTCAATTTGGCAAGCTCCGGTTCGAATCATAAATCTTCCATGCCGCAACCACTGGTGCGTGACTCCTAGTCACTCCAAGGAGTCAAGGGTTACTCGGCATGACCTCACCAAAAGAGATGTTCGAGTTTCTCAATGTCTATAGGGAGGTTGCGAAGTTGGTCTGAAGGTTGGCTAGTGTACTCGCAGCTCTCACAAAGACGTGAATGGCAAGTTCTTTCGTCCCAGGGAAACTCCGAGATCCAAGGAGCAACTGGCAGGATTTGATTAAATCCCACCATTATCTTTATTGCCGACGACAACGTAAAGGGCACTGAATTCCTAGAAGTAATGGATCATTCTTCTAATTAATAAAACAAAAATACCCAGTTAGTCAGATAAGAAAAAAAAACTCTCTTACTTTCTTGAGAACAATCCTTATCGGAAAACTTTCCCTAAATACTAACTTAGGCATCGGAGCTCTTCCCCGGGTGACAGCCTACTCCAGCGACCTCTTTTTCTTATCTTCTCAAGCTGTTGATAGTGAAACTCCATCAAAATCTACGGGGTGATCCGACCCAACACTTTTGGACCACATCACTTCTGGCTTCGTCTATGGGAAATTAGAATAGAAAAGCCTGACCTTTTTCCATTCAAAAACAAAATAAAGCAATCCTGGTGGCTTAGTCACAACCGTCATGCCGCGGCAGCCAGAATACAATTGTGCACTGAAGAGATAGTGCCGGAAATGTTTCCGCCAACTCAGGCTGTCACTGACGGTAATCCAGGGTCAAGTACCAAGCAAAATCAATCCACGCTAGCACAACCCGGTTCATCTCAAAATATCTCGGCTAGCCGAACATTAGGGCAAGAAGGGCAATAGGTGACACACCCAGATCTCACTATGAATGGCAATAATTCTAGGCCACTAAGGCCGCAGAGATTTGGAGGAACCCGGATATCCATGTCGGCAAATCTAATGGAAAGGACCTTGCCCCTTGTGACCTTTGTTGCCCCTTGTGAGGTCGGTCATAGGCAGAGACCTTGCCCCTTGTGACCTTTGTTGCAACTGACCGAGGAGTTGTTGAAAAAACTAAGGAGCTACAGAAAAATTGATCAAGGCCGAAGAAACAGAGGTTTAAAAGAAAATCCAGCTTCATTTCAACCACAAACAGATATAACAAAGGACATCCAAAGAGTCCTAAAAAACAAAACGGGACAAGAAGGATCCCCATCCCAAGGGGGGAACCTCAGATAAAAGAAGGAAAACCATCCCCAACCTTGTACTCACGCCACTCAAGACGATGGTCATGGAAAAGAAAAGCCTTCTCAAGTCGCTCAGGCCTCTCAAAAGTCTTGCTGCCAAAAGAGACCGGACAAAATTCTGCCACTACCATAAGGATCATGGCCATCTCACGGAGGACTACTTCGAACTCAAACGCGAGATTGAGGGGCTTATAAAAGAAGGTCACCTACAAGATTTTCTGGCAAAAAATGTAGGGCCTACGAACCCACCACTAGCGGCCCTGCAAAACCAAAGGGCCCCAATCAGTGAAATAAACTCTATGGAGAGGAAATCGAAGCTAGCTCGAGGGGGGGGGGGGGGATTCAGAGCCCCTAACAGTGTCACTCTAGGTCGGTGACTTCTTGGTAAGGAAAATCCTGGTAGACACCGCCGGAAGTGCAATGTCCTTTATCGCAAAGCCTTTGATCAAATATTGATCGACAAAGCCTCATTTCAGAAATCAGACACTACATTGACTAGACTCAATGGCCGTATGACCTCTGCTGACAGGGTCTTGAGAGTCCCAACCACAGTTCGAGTGGATGGCAAAGAAGTTACCGAGATGATGGACTGGAGAGGTTTGGATTACCCTTGAAGTCGATAAACAAAAGGCAACGGAATGTTACCTAGTTGAGGGTAATGAAAAGAACTCCCTGGAGCCCAAACCAAAGGAGTGCATTAACTTTCCTAAAGAGGCCGACCACTTTAGAATTCAAGCAGCCGGAAAGGGAGAGAGAGTCTTTCTTAATCCTAAATTCCTTGAGAAAGGGATTAAAATTGGAGAGCTTTTGCCTTCGAAGATTAAAAGGAAGTTGGTGGATTCCCTAGAAGAAAATCTGGAAGTTTTCGCCAGTCAGCCCAACAATCTCGAAGGGGTTGACCGAACCATTGCTGAACACAAGGTCGGGCTCAAGCCAGGGGTCAAGCAGGTAAAACAAAAGAAGAGGACTTTTGCTCCAGAACCCAACGAGGTCATAGCAAAAGAAGTGTAGGTTCTCTTTGATGCTAGGATTCTGAAAGAAGTAGTGTAACCGGAATGGTTGGCCACTCCTGTGGTGGTACCAAAGAAGGAAGGGACATGGAGGATGTGTGTAGATTTCACCACATTGAACAAATTTTTCCAGATAGACTCCTAGCCCCATCCCAACATTGACCAAATGGTAGACTCCACAGCCAGGTACCCGTGGCTGTGTTTCCTTGATGCATACAAAGGGTACCACCCGATTCCAATGGCCCTTAAAGACATGGAAAAGACCTCCTTCATCACGGAGGTCGGAACTTATTGTTGCACCAAGATGCCTTTCGGTTTGAAAAATGCCAGGGTAGAATTTCAGCAGGTAATGCACAAAATTTTCAAGAAGTAGCTTGAGCCAAATATCGAGGTTTACCTGGATAACATAGTGATTAAATCCAAAACTACAGATTTCATAGGAGACATCTAGGAAACGTTCTAAACCCTGAAAACTACTCACATGAAGCTCAACCCAGAGAAATGCACTTTTTGGGTCTTCATAAGAAAGTTCCTAGGCTTCATGATCTCGGAGCGAGACATTGATGCCAATCCAGATAAAATCAAAGCCCTCCTGGATATGGAACCTCCTAGAAATCTCAAAGAAGTACAGAGCCTAGCAGGGAAAACGGCTGCTCTAGGACGCTTTATTAGCAAGATGGCAGCCCAAGGAGAAAGATTCTAGAAAGCCATAAAAAAGCCAAAGGACTTCTAGTGGTCCGAAAGCTGTCAGGAAGCGTTCATCAAGCTAGAGGATTTTCCGGGTAAACCTCCTCAACTAGTCTCCTCGAGATCAGGAGAAGAAATTCGTCTGTACCTGACCGTGACTTAAAAGGCAGTAAGTTCGGTATTAATAGTAGAGAGTTCAGTTCAACAATTTCCTATTTACTATGTTAGCCGTTTACTTCGAGGTCCGGAGACCAGATACATGGACCTCGAGAAGTTTCTGTATCTCATTATTATCACTTCAAGGAAATTAAAGTCGTATTTTGAAGCTTATCCAATAAGAGTCCTAACAAATTTACCCCTGAAACAAGCTCTGGCAAAGCCTGAACTCTTGAGTAGAATGATGAAGCGGTCCTTTAAGCTCTCTGGGTCCCAGACCCAATTTGAACCAAGGAAGGCTATCAAAGTTCAAGCCCTTTCAGACTTTGTAGAGGAATGTACTAGGGCATCGCTGAAGCCTACATACACTTGTGAAAGTAATATCTGGACCATGTTCACAGATGGGTCTACGGGGAAGAAAAATTTGATAGCAGGGATTGTATTGATTAGTCCTAAGGGAGTGAGAATCCCTTACTCTGTGAAGTACAACTTTCCCAACTTCAAACAATGAATCCGAGTATGAAGCTCTTTTCGTAGGCCTAAGACTTATAAGAGCCCTCAAAGTGCAGAGATTGCAAGCCAAAACAGATTCACAAGTCGTAGCCAGCCAAGTAGTTGGAGAATATGAGGCCAGGGAGGAAAACATGGTCAAGTATCTCAAAAGAGTAAGAGACATCACATCAAAGCTTGACTACTTTTTCATTGAATAGGTTCCCAGAGAGCAAACTCAGGAGTGGACACTCTGTCCAAAATTTACAAAGAAGGAGCTGGAACTAATACCGAGCTATTTGTGGAGCAACCATTCTCTCCTAGCACTGATCAAGATGAAAGTCTAGTCATAGAGGATCAAGCACACTAGAGATACCCCATCTTCAGATTTCTTAAACACGGCGAAATCCTTGGGGACCCAAAAGAAGCTCACTGAGTGTGAAGATGAGCACCTCGCTATGTCTTGATTAAGGACAATGAGGCATACCGAAGGTCGTACACATGGCCATTGCTCAAGGTGTTTAAGTCCAGGGGAAAGTAAATATGTGATCAACGAGGTACATAATGGCATATGTGGCTCTCACATAGGAGAGAAGACTGTCGCAAAGAAAAAAATACGAACATGGTATTACTGGCCTACAATGGTTGTAGACGTGGAGTTGGCCATACAAAAATGCATTAGTTGCCAGCTGCATAGGAACAAATCACATCTTGAAATACCAGCCAATCAATGCCTTAGTACCATTTGACATATGGGAGATTGACATCCTTGGACCTTTCATAAAGGGAGTGGGGGATGTGAAATTCCTCATAGTCGCTGTAGAGTATTTCACCAGATGCACTAGTTGCCAGCTGCATAAGGAAAAATCACATCTTCCACCAATGAAATACCAGCCAATCAATGCCTCAGTACCATTTGACATATGGGGGATTGACATCCTTGGACCTTTCACAAAAGGAGTAGGGGATGTGAAATTTCTCATAGTCATTGTAGAGTATTTCACCAGATGGGTCGAAGTGGAACCTGTGATAGTGATCTCATTTTAAAAGGTCCAGTCCTTTGTATGGAGGGACATCGTATGCAAATTTGGGATCCAGCGAGCTATCATTTCAGACAATGGCCGTCAGTTTATGACGCAGAGCCGGCCCAGGAAGATATCCAGGAGGGCCCACATAAGTCCAAGAGGCTGCAGGAGAAGTTTCAGGGCAGTCGGAGATGATTCAGAGAAGTTCAGAAAAGTTTCTAAGGTCGGAATGTAAGAACTGAAAAGTTGCTAGAGCGTCAGAATGGGCTCAAATTTGACGGGTTGATCCGGGGTTGTCCAAGGAGTAATTGTCACTGCTATGCTATGATTAAGGCCGTTTCTTGGAAATCCGGGGTCATCTGGGTGGACTTTTGGGCCTTTTAAAAACTTTAGGGGTCTTTTCGTAATTTTTCAATTTTTGATT
>JAOXNR010054108.1:0-13067 GCA_028571225.1 Parsonsia alboflavescens | reverse complement strand
ATATGAATTAAAAGGCTCTTAGCCAAAATGGTATATATATATATAAGCAAAAAAATTGAGAAATTTTAAATAGCCACATCAGTTTTTCTTTTTTGCATTTTAAATTTTCTCCTTAGTGACTTTTCAAATACTCTTTATTTATATTTAATTAATTTTTATATAATTTAATAAATTCATTATTTTTTTTCATAAAATCGAAACAATGAATTTTCACATTTTGAAGTCATTATATAACTTGTAGAATAACAAGAGCCTTATGCAAATATTTGATGCAATAATTGCTAGATATATGAAAAAAAACTAATTTAAAAGTTTATTATCATCACTAATAAATAATTGAAAATCTTTAAAAGAAAAAACTTGCATGAATAATAAGTCCAAAAAGATGACAAATCTTATATCTAGATATACGATGTAGATGGAATCGAAGCTAATACCAGTTTTGAATATTCTAATCAATCTTCTACACTATCTTCTATTCTATCTAATAAAATAATATATATTTACAAATTCAGATAAAATATCCCTAGAGTTTGGTATATCATTTTAGGTTTTTAGTAATGAAATAAAAGCATACATGTATATTTATAATTGATAGTATAAAAGATAATATAGAAGAAGAACTAGAAGATCTGGAGTCACTAAATACCTTCAAATTAAATAATTGAAATCGCTTGCCTTATCTTCAAACCTTCGAAACAAACGCAAAATACAATAAAATAAATCATTAAAAGAAGGAAACAATTATATATAACTCATACATCATGAATCCTAAATTAAATTGAAAACAAAATAATAATATGAAAATTTAATACAAACCTCTAACATATTAGAGCAAGAAATAAAAAAGAAAAAATTAGTATGAGATCTTTTAAAAAATTATATAATTAAATAGTATACATCACCTCATGCTCCATCTCAATCGTGGAATCACTGTCTCAAAGTTGTGCTAAGTTTTATATTCTTTTTTATCTTGTCATCTTATTTAACTTATGTTATTTTAGATGTATTTTACTTCCTCATGCTTAATTTTTATTTGTAGGAACATTTGGTTGAAAAAGACTTGAGAAAGTACCAAGTTGGCACGAAAATGTTGACCGAAACAAAACTTGGAGTGATAAAACACAACAACAGGTGTGCCAGTGAGCCATCCGGTGCCAGACAGCACAGCTGACCGCACATCGAGCGTCGGACACCACATTGGATTTCTACTGGAAAATTGCCCAGATTTTGTAACAGGCTATTCGGTATCGGACAGCCTTAGCTGGCGTCGGACAGTGTTGACCGTTATGTTGACTGCGGCGAAGACCTTCAATTTTATTAGGATTTGATTATTCTTCCTAAACAACTTCTTTTTGTATTAGATTTCTATTTTATTATTAGAATTCTTTTATGTTACTACTTATTTTGTAAGGAGTCTCTACTCCTATAAATAGGTTATTTTTCATAGTTTTAGACACACAATTCATGATTGATCTCCAAAGGATTTGCGAAGACAAATGACAAATTTTCTCTTTCTCTTTTCTTATGTATTTTTCGATTTTATTAATCATGTCTTGTGAGTAGTTCTCTTTTGTTAACAAGAACATTAAGTACGTTATTTTGATATGGAGTTATGAGATTTAGTTTGTTTTTCTCATAAAGATTTGATCTTCATTATTAAGTGTTTGTGCAATTCTTGTTTTCATCTTATTAATTATGTTTATTGATTTAACTTGATCACCTAGATTAATTTGCATGATTATACTGTTAGGATTTAAATATTATCGCTAAGATTAATAAATCCACAGGTACCAACTTTTTAAAAAAATTTGATTTGATTTGGCTAACAACTTTATTTGGCGATGGAGAATTGTGTGAATCAAATTGCATGAATTAAAACTACTTTGTTTATGTAATTTGAAGTTGGTGATGCCTTCAAGCTTATGCAATTTAATTGATTAAATTTATAGTTCGCTACTACATAAGTTTAATTGATTAAATAAGGGATTTTATTTCTCACTACGAGAAGTAGATCTATTTAAAGAATAGTAATTTGAGAATTAAAATAAATTCTAAAATCAACTACTTAATTGTATTATTTGATCAATAATTGACTCCATAGCAATTGAAGTATAGATTGTTTCCCCTTTTTAAATTATCTTGTAAATTTTTTGTTAGATTTTATTTTATAAACTCTTTCAAAAATTCCTCCCTTTTTGTTATTAATTAATTGGTTTTTATTAAATTGAGATTCAATTCCTTGTGGGTCGACCTTACTTACCGTAACTGAATTAGTTTTGATAGATAGGTTTAATTGCTTGTGTTACAACGCAAGGCCATTGATCACCATGCAAGCCATTTTCAAAGTCCAAGAATAGATTGGCCTTTCTATAATTTTGAGGTATTCAGAAAACCAAATTAAAAATAAAATGATATGTACTTTCAATATAACACTATAAGGAATAATAATAATAATAATAATAATAATATGAGATTCTTACCACCAAATTGATTTTTCTCATGCACTCCTTTTTCTTTATATAACTCTTCAAATATTAACTTTTATGTGAAGGTAGGAGAACGCAAAGAAAGATAAGAAGAAGAGATGAATCTATCAAACTTATTAAATTTTACAACCTAAAAATATTGGAGAAAATATTATCTGATATGGCAGGCTGAGAATTTAGAAAGCAATCAAAAATTAATATTTTTTCAACTTTGGGACTTTAAACACACACACATAAAATACATATATAATAGATTCAGGTATTCATTTCATTAAAAACAACAAAAAAATTCATAAAGAGGTTGAGTTTTTTACATTTTTTATATTTTAAATTGTTATCGTGTAGATATTCTTGTTGTTATTTTTGGTGTTTATATTTTTTGGGTATCTTTGTATATGGATTTGACCCGACCCACACAGGAACATATATATTCTTATTCTTGCTGTATTTTCTCGGCTTAATACAAGAAAATCTTCCAGCAGTCATTGTTTATATTGTTTCCAGCAGAAAATCTTCCATCCTTCTTCTTGTTTTGTCACCTACTCTGTTCTTGGTTAATTGCTTGAGTAATCCTCATGCCTTCTTCAGAATTGGCACCAGTTTCATCCGTTGCAAGTTTGACCATTTCCTCCACTGTCGGCGTCACCATGCTAGTTCAGTAGTCGCAAGTCACCTTCAACCTTCCAATCCCCTTGTCATCACCACAGGGGATATTGCTACCACAAAACTTTTATCTGACCTTCTTACTGGCATTGATAATTATCCTTCCTGGAATCGTTGCATGCTAATCGCGCTTGGTTCTCGTGATAAGGTGGTTATTGTGGATGGATCTCTCAAACGTCCTATAGAACATGAACACAGTAGTCTCTGGGAATGGTGTAATTTGATGGTTCAAGGGTGGTTGGTTCACTCAGTCTCGAAGAACATTGGGAATGTTGTGTCTTTGTGTGCCACTACTTATCAAGCCTAGGTAATGTTGGAGAAATGGTACAACAAGATTACAGGAACACGAAGGTATGATTTAGAACAACAAATTGCTGAAACTAAGTAGCAAGTCGATGAGTGAGTTGAGGTGTATTTTTCTAAATTGTGTGATCTTTGGGTGGAACTTGATAAGTGTTTGCCCACAGTAGGTTGTCATTGTGATCACCCTTGTTCGTGTAACATAGGAGAGCAAATTGCCACGAATCATGAATCAGGTCGCGTCATTTGGTTTCTCCTTGGTCTTCAGCCAGTTTATTCAGCTATTAGGAGCAATATCAATTCTCGTGTCAATATGCAAAATCTCGATGAAGTTTATTCCCTTGTTTGTGATGATGAACATCAAAGGTAGCTTCAAAAGGGGTCCGTAGTGTCTTCTAATCGGGTAGCCTTTTTGCTTCGTGCCTCGATAGCCCGCAGTGGTGGTTAGTCTCATGGCAGAGGGAGTGGCCGAGGGATGACTTTGGGAGGTCATGAGTTGTTTGGAGTAGCTGGGAGCGGAACATGTCCAATTTGTGATCACCGTCATCGTCCTGGACATGTTCTGGACAATTGTTTCTCACTTCATGGGAATATTACTCCTCATCCTTATTATCATCACTGTCAGCAACCTGGACATAGCAAAGAGACATGCTATGATTTGAATGGTTTTCCCGGAAGAAATCAGGTTGGTTTGGGTCCTCGGCTTGGGTCTCCTTCTGTCGACCCTTTTACTATTCATGTTGGACTCGGGAACGGGAATCACATGCTGTCTTCAAATGCACCGATTGTTTCTAGCCACTCTTCCAAACCAACTTCTTTTTCAGAGCAGTCTGTGGTTCAACCATCTGGCCTCACTTTGGACCAATACCAAAAGGTCCTAGCCTTGCTTGATAGATTTGGTTCAACCGAACCAATGGCCAATTTTTTAGGTACTGTTTTTAATTCTGTCAAATCTCATCAGTTCATGTGGATTATTGACACGGGGGCAACTAACAATTTTACTTCTGATTTATCATGTGGTACATGTCTGAAATTATGAGTCTTGTCCTATATTTGTCAATTTACCTAATGGTGATATTATTCCTTTTACACATATTGGTACTGTCTATCTGTCATTGTCCTTGCTCCTTTGTGATGTCTATTACTCTCCTGCCTTCAACTGTAATATGTTGTCAGTCACAAAATTCCTCCATTGTACTCCGTGTTTCGCCCTTGTTTATCCTCTCTTCTATGTGTTTCAAGACCTTTCGACTAGGAGAATCCTAGCACTCTGGAAACTTGATCGTTGGCTTTATCATTTGATTCCACTACTTCGCAAATTTCAGCCTTTATGCTTCTGTCTTAGACATTATTTCGTCCTTGTTTCTTAAGTTATCAAATAGTTTGAATAAATCCCACCTTGGGAACTCATGTAATAGTGTTCTGACTGATCATGAGAAAATACTTCAACATTGTCGTTTTGGTCATTCATCTAGTTATAAAGTTCCAGATTTTATTTGTCCAATTTTTCCTTTGGCAGAGCATGTCCGTCTCCTTTTTCCCAATCATATTCGTCGGACCACCAAACCCTTTGAATTAATTCATATAGATATATGTTGTCCTCAACAACACTCAAGTCTAATGGGGCTCATTTTTTCCTAACTATTGTTGATGATTTTTCCCGTGGGACTTGGGCTTACCTCATGAAAGTTAAAAGTCAATCCATTGATTTTCTCCGTTATTTTCTATCTATGGTTGCCAATATACACTCCTCCACTGTCAAAACCATTAGGTTTGATAATGATTCCACATTTCTTAGTCATGAATGCCAACATTTATTCCACACCCATGGTATCATCCATGAAACAACTTGTACTTATACACCACAACAAAATGGGATAGTTGAACCGAAACACCGTCATATCTTAGAAGTTGCAAGTGCTCTCATTCACCAAAGTCATCTTCCACAACGCTTTCGGGGTGAATGTATTCTTACTGTGGTTTATCTCATTAACCGTTTACCTTCTCGTATCCTCCAAGGTAAAACTCCTTTTGAACTCCTCTACAATCTTGTTCCTCCTATTGACCATTTGCGGGTTTTTGGTTGCTTATGTTATGTTGCTCATTTACCGCATCAAGATAAATTTTCTCCTCGAGCCATTCTGTGTGTTCTTCTCCGTTATGCACCTACTCAAAAGGGTTACAAATTGCTCAATCTATCTACTGACTCCATCTTTGTTTCCCGTGATGTCACTTTTCATGAACAATCTTTTCCTTTCGCCTAGTTTCAAATAGTTTGTGACTCTCCTCCATTGCCTATGTTAGCACCTTATTCCGATGTCGTCTGCCCATCCGTCATCCCTCAACTGCCTCATGTCACCCAGTTCTCCATCTCTCCAACCTAGTCTTCTCCGTCTGATCAGTCTCCCACGTTGTCCTCTTCGTCTCCTAACTTGGTCAATCCTCTGGCTTTGTCCTTCGACCCATCCTCTTTCTTCTCCTCCTCATCGTTTCTCGCATATTTCTCGCCCTCCAGCTTGGAGCCATATTTTTGTTTGTCCCACGCTTCCTACTTCTTTCCTTTATCCTTTAGCCAATTATGTCTCTCATGTCCGTGTCTCTCTTCCATACTAGAAATTCCTTGCTGCTATTTCTTCTCTG
Source organism: Parsonsia alboflavescens (assembly GCA_028571225.1). Classification (NCBI taxonomy): domain Eukaryota; kingdom Viridiplantae; phylum Streptophyta; class Magnoliopsida; order Gentianales; family Apocynaceae; genus Parsonsia; species Parsonsia alboflavescens. The sequence continues at coordinate 6,975 of JAOXNR010054108.1, read as the reverse complement.
TCTGAGCCAACTTCTTACACCCAAGCTTCCCAAGACCCTAAATGGTTGCTGAAATGCAAAATGAACTTCATGCTCTTGCCACCAACCACACTTGGACGTTGGTTCATTTGCCCTGTGGTCGTACTCCTATTGGTTGTTGTTCGGTTTACAAAATTAAATATCGTTCCGATGGTTCTATTGAAAGTTATAAAGCTTGTCTTGTTGCTAAAGGATATACATAGGAATATGGTCTCGATTATTAGGAGACTTTTTGTCCTGTTGCTAAGATGGTCATTGTCTGTTGTGTTTTGGCACTTGCCTTTATGTTTCATTGGCATTTGTATCAGATGGATGTCAACAACACTTTTCTCCATGGTGATTTGTCTGAAGAGATCTATATGACTCTTCCTCCTGGATTTCCTCATGCTCCTGGTGATGCATCTAAGATTTGTCACTTGCTTAAGTCTCTCTATGGGTTAAAATAAGCTTCTCGCTAATGGTATTCTAAGTTTACTTCTGCTTTACTTCATTTTGGTTTCACTCAGTCTCATCATGACTATTCCTTATTTACATATCGTCAGGGTTCTTCTATGGTCGTATTATTGTTGTATGTGAATGACATGCTGATTGTAGGGAATTGTGATTCTTTGATTACCACGGTCAAGTCTTATCTTCATTCTACATTTCACATGAAGGATTTGGGTGTTGCTAAATTTTTCTTGGGTATTGAGATTGCTCGATCTTCCTTTCTCAGTGCAAATATGTGTTAGACTTAGTCTCTGAAGTTGGTTTATTAGGCTTTAAGCCCTTGCGAATCCCTTTAGATCAAGGATTCCAGCCCACTTTTGTTGCTTATGATGTTTCTCTTGCTGCTCCTCCTAATGATCCATCTCTATTGGATCCCTTGCCTTATCACGCCTTCTCAGTCGTCTTCTCTATCTCACTCATACACATTCGGATATTGCCTTTTCTATACAGCCCTTAAGTCAGTTTATGCATGCTTCGAAATTGTCTCACATGGATTTGGTTCTTAAGATTATTCGTTATTTGAAGGGTAGTCATGGTCTTGGTCTTTTCTTCTCCTCCAATCGGGATTTTCTGTTGGTTGGGTTTCATGATTCTGACTGGGGTACTTGTCCGAAGATGCATCTTTCGTTGACCGGATTTTGTATTAAATTGGGTGATTCTCTTGTTTCTTGGCGGTCTAAAAAACAAAACACCGTTTCTCGTTCGTCCTTAGAGGTCGAATATCGTGCCATGGCTATCACCTTGTCTGAACTTTTTTGGTTATCTGGTTTGCTGTCTACTTTGTGGGTTCCTTGTCCTATTCCCTTATGTTGTGATAATTTGGCAGCCATTCACATTGTTGGTAATCCTATTTTTTATGAACGTACGAAATACATTGAGATTGATTGTCATTTTGTTCGTGAACACTAATAACGAGATCTTATTCATTCCAATCATATTCGCACTCACAAGCAACCTATTGACCTGTAGCACTCTTATCTAATTTACAAGCTTGGAGTTTTTTATTTGTACAAACCTCTAGCTTGAGAAGGGTGTTGTCGTGTATATATTCTTATAGTTATTTTTGGTGTTCATATTTTTTTTGGATATCTTTGCATATGGATTTGACTCGACCCAAATAGGAACATATATATTCTTAATCTTATTATATTTTCTCACTTAATACAAGGAAATCTTCCAACTGTCATTGTTTCCAATATAAATTCATTCAAATATTCATGACAATAAACTTCACACAACTTTTACTTTATCAAATAAATTTAATTTATATCCTTTAAACATTTAAATAAATTTTTCATTGCATACCATGTGTGATTGATATTTACATCATTATTAATTACAAATACTATTTGTTAAACTTTTATTATTATGTTTTTACTACATTTGAGCTATTAAAATTCTCATTTTATAAATTAATTATAAAAAAATAAACCTTTAATTTATATACTATTTAATATTTTTATTTAAATTGATCTCATTAGAATACAAATATTAAAAGAGAAATTAAATTGAAAAATAAATATGTAAATATAAAAAACATTATAATTATCGAGCAATGCACGCACTATTCATTGAGTTTAATTAAATTCATAGAATAATAAACTTTCTAATTTTTTTTGTTAATCTCTTCATCAAAATATTTATATAAAATTTCGGTAGAGATTATATATCCAAATATTATTACCGACCCGACCCGTTCCACTCAAGGTCTAAACCCGAACTCCCAAGCTCAAGACCAAGACCAAGACCTTCCACTCGCAGTTTGTGGAATTGCAGCAGTAGAGGAGGCGGGATGATTGATGAAGCGTGAGTACAACGACGCGCCATTCTCTGATTCTTGGAAGTCACTCAGTAACGTTTATTCGGTCGGACTAGTTAACACAAAGTAGCTTTTGGAGCTACAGGAAAAAATGGCAGCTGAAGCGACTGATGAAATCAGCAGCAACAACAGAGAAGTTAAAGCGCCATTAAATGTCTCGATTCTTCCAGGAGATCAGTCCGTATGGGCCGACGTTTCTCCTCTCCTCGTTCTCGCTTGCGGAGGTATATCTCTATCCTTATAAATCAAATTCTTAGCAGGTGATTTTTATTTCGTATTTAGAATAAGAAAAAGTTCCTTTTTTTGTACTGATTTCTTAGACCCAAGAATAGCCATTTTAATATGTAGTCCAGCAGGTAAGTAGGACACAGTTTTTCTTTTCTTTTTCTATGGAATTTTCTTCTTCTTCTAATTTTAACTGTCTTGAGGCAAGTTTGACATCCTATCCATTAATGTATCAAACAAATATTTAGTTTTTAGTGGAATTTGTCTCCCAAACACTGAGAATCTATCGAGTTAGTCTGTCTGGCGGACTTCTAAAATTGTCTAGCTTTTATAGTGTTCATAACAAATTTGAGACTTATGTCTATATTATGTAAAAGAGGATCACCTCGCTGCATAGTTAGTCCTTACAACTCAAAGTTTTTTCATGAAATGCAGTTCTTTGTTGTTTGAAAAGGCCATCTGAGGAGCATAAAATTAAGCTAATAGTGATTCAATCAGGAATAATGAGTGATATACAATTATTACAAGGATTATACAAAAAAAGATCCATCATTTAAGACTAGAAACTTGAATTGTACTCCCTTGTCTGAAATTGAATGTTCCTATCTCTATTTTAAGCCTTCCAGAATTGAATATCTCATTTTCTAAATTAGGTAAAATTTTACAAAAGAATCGATATTGTTATAATCAAAATGAGCTAAGTAAACTCTTTCAATAAAATTTGTTAAAGTCAAAATGGGACATTGCATTCCAAACAGAGGGAGTAGTTATGGATGAGAAATGATTGATGTTTAATTCTTAAAGCAAAATTCATTGGAATATTAAGTAAATTTGATTTTATCTCAACATTTAATATTTCTCGTGGGGTATCTCTAAATATTTAATTTATAAGCTTTCCCTAAGCTCTTGTCTGGGAAACCTTTTTTGTCAATTTCGTTCTTGTAAATGATGGATAGACTTGATTCAGTTTGAGGAAATCAGAGAAGTAAATGATATTCTTGATTTTATTTACTTTACTTTTAGGTTTTCTCTGGAGTAACCAGGATAGATATTTTGGTAATTTTTCTCTGAGCTGTTACTGACTGTGTATAGTTTACCCTCTATATAATCTTAATTCTTAAACAGAAAATTGCAATTACATTTCTGTTAGTTTCGGTTTAGCATAATTTTTGTGCAATTACTCCACAGATCTTCCTGATGGTGAATTGATACATGGAGCTAATTTCAATCTTTTTGCTGCCATGTCTGCCCTGGAGGTAATTTCCATGCTTTTTGGAGCTAGCTTCTTGCAAAATTTTGATCTTTTGCTTCGATCTTCTTTATATCTGATGTTTCACATAGAAGCTTTTTGATATGATAGAAAGGCCTCTGAACTAGTGTTGTAAAAAGGTTGTAATAAGGTTACATGGTTATATCGTTGAAAATTAGGAGTTAAAACCCATTGTTGCATTTCTTTTGGGTTAATAGCCTTGGTTGAGTTCAGCAGAAATCAGAAGGTGTCCAGGGGTAAAATGAAATCCAACTGAACTCAAGTCCCCATGCATGCATCAAAAGATAAAAGATGTTCAGATCGGATGATTGTGTGACTGCAGAAGTGAGAGAGTTTCAGAGGAAAAAGAAGCGTAGAAGAAAACTTGTACATCTTTACGTACTGAACCTATAATTCTCTAGGTAAAAATACAGTTTTTAGTGCCCTTTGGAGTGAGCAGTGAGCCTTGTTGTAATGAAATTGCTTCATAGGAGATTGAAGTTCCCAAGTTTGACTAGTCTGCCTTTCGTGGATCCTGCAGTTGCAAGAGTTGTCTGCTCTTCTGTGAACTATAGTAGCTTTCATACGCAATATCTCCAGAAAGTATGTCAAATGATTGATTGATTTCTGTGACATTGTTGCTTTTGTGCCTCGTTATCATTCTGGAGACTATTTGTTATTACCTGCTCCGCTATTTCCTAAACGACGTAGATTCTTTCTAATATTACCTGGACTATATAAAATCTTCCAGGATATGAATGTTGTCTTTTCCCGGTTAGGTTTTCTCCCTCCTGTCACTAATTGTAGAGTGTTCTTTATTTGGATTTATTCTTCATTGCCATCATAGTGAACTTTCTTTATGAATCAGCTTTATTATAACACACCTTGTGAACATCCTTTTATGCTCCTTATGTATGGTACATTAATTTGGTACTTAATGGTGCTCAATTAGATAATGGATCCAAAGATGGACTCAGGCATTGTCTCAAACTATTATTCTATTGATGAAGCCATTGATAATGGTGCTGCTCCAATTCCTTTGAGCTTTGATAGAACAATTGATATTCAGCGTGCAATTGATATAATGGATCATCTTGTAGCCTGTGAGGTCAGTCTTCATGTCTTCCTTATTCTCTTCTTTGGGGAAAGAATGCCATTGCTAATTGATCCATCATAACACACTGCAGGCAACATGGCACCGAGGTCATTCACTGGCACAAACTGTTTTCTCATGTATCTACCTCTTGAGACCTGATAGAACAACTTCGCATGCTTTGCTACATTCCTATTGTAGGGTTGTACGTGCAACTTGCAATGCAGTTATTTCAGCTGTCTCAGACACACGGACAAATGAAGTAAAGTACTCAACAACACTTTTATTTCCTCACTTTATAGTTAAAGTTATAATAAATACTTCTCAATTTAATCATCTTTATGTGACTTGTTCGTAGATAATCTCAAGAAAAGATACTAATTACATTATTCTCTACCCAGTTGTTTCTTTGTTATTAGCTTAGAAAGATCAATATTTTTCCTCAGGACAGAAGTATATTCTCTTCTTAGTTTATGCTAGTCTATCGAGAATTGGTGACTGTTTTCATTAGAGAGCTGAAAATAGGATTACTTTTTAAGACTCAGCCTTAAAAAAGTTTCAGAGCTGAAAACTGGCAGACAGTTATAATTGTATATGCCAAGAATGAAGATCCATAGGGGCACTAGCGAAAAGCTACACTCATTCCAGATGTTTTCTGGGGACAAAGTGCTAACAGGATCAAATTTGATATAAATTTGGCATTCTTCTTGATACCACATGGTTCACTTTTAAGTTGTTTGTTTACTTATTTGCCACTTGACTGGATTTAGTGTTTGATCCACGCATGTCTAATCAATACATTCTCTATCTCTCTCTCTCTCTCACACCCATGCCACTTTTTATTTCTTATTAGGAGGAGGATCTTTTTACGATGGCATATGGCCTTCAATTGAAGGGGGAGGGAGATGAAAAATGCTTGTCTATGCTGCATGCTATAGAGGAAACCATTTCTCGTCAATTGCGAGCTTCTAAAGCTCCATCATCCAAGAAGAGAGTTTTAGAAGGTATGTTATTGCAATTAGTGGGTCATTCCTATCCATGTTCCTTGGATAAATACTCAAATATTTATGGAACTTTTTTATTTCTACTGCATAATGATTGTGAAGTTCTAGGTTAACCTGATGTTTTTATTTTAATATATTGGCTTGGAACCAGCAGGTGATCTCAAATTCCCTTGTAGACTGACATTGAGTAAATGTCAAGGCAAACAACTTTAAATTGCAATATCCTTTGACTTGATGTATGCATTAGGGACTGATCTAACTGTTAGGTATCGGGGGAGGTTGTGGTTTTCAAACTAATATACACATATAATACATAAAGACCCCATAAAGTTTATAAATTTAGTAGAATTGTTCTTTTGCCCCCACAATAAAATTATTATAGATCTGTCATTGGTCTGGGTATAAATGAGCCGTCATCGGGCTCGGCTCGTTTATATTATCTCAGGCTTAAGCTCAGGCTCAAGCTTGATCGAACCTAAATATTCAAGCTCGAGGTTGGCTCGTGTAATATTTAGAAAGCTCAGGCTCACCTAACTACAGTGAAAAAGGCTTGAGAGCTCTTCTCATTTGAGCTCTGCTTGAGCCCAAGCTCGGGCTTGAGCTTGTTTAGGCTCGTTTTAGTTTTGAGATTTAACAAAAAAACTTTTATTTAATTTCACACCTTTTTTTTTTTTAACTTAAAAGCTGAACAACAAATTTGCACACCTACAAAAAGTAATAAATTTCTATCATTCAAATTCTAATCAACACATTCAAAAGGCCAAAGTGAATAGAGTTTCAGCAGCCAAACATGCAACCTTAATTGTTTCAGTTCTTAGTCTACACCAGCTAAAATAAAGTTTGACAAAATTACAATTTAATAAAAGAATACATTTGAAAAATACTAAATCACTACAATATCTTTCCAGCAATCAATTTCAAGCACTCAACTGAAAAGATCATATCCCCTGACCTGTCACAATGAAACAAATATCAACCAAACAAGTATAAAATAATTCAATAGTCATAAAAATGACATTTCCATAATAAGCAAAAACCATTGCAATCAACAAAAAATGACATTTCCAAATATTTCTAT
>JAOXNR010054106.1:0-13072 GCA_028571225.1 Parsonsia alboflavescens | reverse complement strand
TCGTAGGGGCGAAACGATCATTTGTGACTTATGCTGCAAGTTTCGTGGCTTGAAGCACCATTACGTAGCCATGCTCGATGACTCGAACATAATGGAGCATCGAAGTGCCGCATAGGTTCAAAACGACAATTTCTGACTCCTTTGGATTTTATTAGGCCCCAAGTTGCAACTCCGGGCTAAAATTGTCATTGTCTCACTCGTGCGGCCATATAATGCCCGAAATGAATCAACTGGGCAAAACGATCATTATTAACTTGTGCTCCCAGTTTCGTGACTTGCAGCACCATTACTTAGCTATGCTCGGTGACTCGGTCATAATGGTGAACCAAAGTGCCGCATAGGGGCTCAACGGTGATTTCTAATTTATATGGACTTATTATGCCTCGGGGTACAACTCAAGGGTAGAATGGTCATTTTCTCACTCGTGCGGCCATGTAATGCCTGAAATGAATCATAGGAGCAAAATGGTCATTAGTGACATGTGCTCCAAGTTTCGTGGCTTGCAGCACCATTTCCTTGCCATGCTCTGTGACTTGGACATGTTGGTGCATCGAAGTGCCACATAGGGGAAAAACTGTCATTTGTGACTCATATGGGCGTATAATGCCCTGGGATACAACTTAGTGGTAACATGGTCATTTTCTCAATTTTGCGGCCATGTGATGAGCGAAATGAATCATAGGGGCAAAATGGTCACTAGTGACTTGTGCTCCAAGTTTTGTGCCTTGCTGCACTATTACCTAGCCATGCTCAGTGACTCGGACATAATGGTGAACCGAAGTCTGGCATAGGGGCAAAAAATTCATTTGTGACTCATATATGGTTATTAAGCCCCGGGGCACAACTTAGGGTAAAATGGTCATTTTCTAACTCGTGCGGCAGTCTAATACCTGAAATGAATCATTGGGGCTAAACGGTCATGACTGACTTGTGCTCCACGTTTTGTGCCTTGCCGCACCATTACCTAGGTATGCTCGGTGACTGGGTCAAAATGGTGAACCGAAGTGCCACATAGGGGCTCAACGATGATTTCTGACTTGTATGGACTTATTAAGCCCTGGGTACAACTTACGGGTAAAATGGTCATTTTCTAACTCGTGCGGCCATGATATGCCTGAAATGAATCATAGGAGCAAAACGGTCACTAGTGACATGTGCTCCAAGTTTCGTGGCTTTCAGCACCATTACCTTTCCATGCTCGGTGACTCGGACATGTTGGTGCATCGAAGTGCCACATATGGGGAAAACTGTCATTTGTGACTCATATGGGCGTATAATGCCGCGGGGTACAACTTAGTGGTAACATCATCATTTTCTCAATTATGTGGCCATGTTATGAGCGAAATGAATCATTGGGGCAAAATGGTCACTAGTTGCTTGTGCTCCAAGTTTCGTGGCTTGTCGCACTATTACCTGCCATGCTCGGTGACTCGGACATTATGGTGAACCGAAGTTCGGCATAGGGGCAAAGTAATCATTTGTGACTCCTAAGGGCCCATTAAGCCCCGGGGTACAACATAGTGATAAAATCGTCATTTTTGCTCTTGTGCGACCATATAAAGTTCGAAATGAATCATATGGAGAAAAGGGTCATTAGTGACTTATGCCCCAAGTTTCGTAGCTTGCTGCACCTTCACCGGGCCAAGCTCAGTCCCTCGGACCGAATGGTGCACCGAAATGCTGCATAGGGGCAAAACAGTCATTTCTGACTCATATTGGGTTATTAAGCCCCGGGGCACAATTGAGGGAAAAGTGGTACTTTTCTCACTCGTGCAGCCATATAATGCTTGAAATGAATCATAGGGGCTAAACGGTTATTACTGACTTGCACTCCAAGTTTTGTGCCTTGCCGGACCATTACCTAGCCATCCTCGGTGACTCGGACATAATGGTGAGCCGAAATGCCGCAAAGGTACACAACTTTCATTTCTTACTCGTATGGGCTTATTAAGCCCCCAGGTACAACTTTGGGGTAAAATGGTCTTTTTCTTACTTGTGCAGTCGTATATTGCCCGAAATGAATCATAGGGGCAAAACGATCATTAGTCACTTGTGCTCCAAGTTTTGTGGCTTGACGCACCATTACCTAGCCGTGCTCAGTGACTCAAACATAATGGTGCACTAAAGTGCTGCATAGGGGCAAATGGTCATTTGTGACTCTTATGGGCTTATTAAGCCTTGGGGTACAACTTAAGGGCAAAATGGATATTTTCGCACTCTAGCGGCCATGTCATGCCCAAAATGAATCATAGGAGCAAAACGGTCAGTAGTGACTTGTGCTCCAAGTTTCATGGCTTGCAACTCCATTACCTTGCCATGCTCGGTGAATAGGACGTGATGGTGCACCGAAGTGCTGCATCGGGGGAAAACTGTCATTTGTGACACGTATGGGAGTATAAAGGCCCGGGATACAACTTAGTGGTGACATGGTCATTTTCATAGCCGTGCGGCCATGTAATAAGCGAAATGAATCATAGGGCCAAAAGTGTCATTAGTGACTTGTGCTCCAAGTTTTGTGGCTTGTCGAACCATTATCTAGTCATGCTCGATGACTCAGACAACATGGTGAACCGAAATGCAGCATAGGGGCTAAACGGTCATTTGTGCCTCGCATGGGTTTATTAAACCCTGGGTACAACTTAGGGGTAAAATGGTTATTTTTTCACTCGTGCGGCCATATAATGCCCGAAATGAATCAGAGTGACAAAAGGGTCATTAGTGACTTGTGCTCCAAGTTTCGAGCATTGCCGCTCCATTACCTAGCCATGCTCGGTCTCACGGACATAATGGAGTACCAAAGCGTGGCATAGGGAGAAAATGGTCATTTATGACTCGTACGCCCTTACTATGCCCCGGGAACAACTTAGGGGTACAATAGTCATTTTCTCACTTGTACGGCCATATAATGTTCGAAATGAATCATTGGGGCAAAACAGTCATTAGTGACTTGTGCTCCAAGTTTTGCAGCTTGCAGCACCATAACCTTGCGATCCTCGGTGACTAGGACATGATGGTGCTCCGAAGTGCCACATAGGGGGCAAATTGTCATCTGTGACACGTATGGGCGTATAAAGCCCCAGGATACAACTTAAGGGTAACAAGGTCGTTTTCTCAATTGTGCGGCAATGTAATGAGCAAAATGAATCATAGGGCCAAAATGGTCATTTGTGACTTTTGCTCCAAGTTTAGTAGCTTGCCACACTATTACCTAGTCATGCTTAGTGTCTTGGACATCATGGTGAACCGAAGTGCCACATTTGGGCAAAACGATCATTTTTGACTCCTACGGGCTTATTAGACCCTGGCTACAACCTAGGGGTAAAATTGTCATTTTCTCACTCGTGCAGCCATAAACTACCCGAAATGAATCATAGGGGCAAAACAGTCAATAGTGACTTGTGCTGCAAGTTCCGTGCCTTGCCGGACCATAACCTAGCCATGCACGTTGACATGGACATAATGGAGTATCGAAGTGCCGCATAGGAGCAAAACGGTCATTTGGGACTTGTATGGGCTTATTAAGGCCCAGGGTAAAACTTATGGCAAAATGGTTATTTTCCCACTCGTGTGGCCATATAATGTCTGAAATGAATCACTGGGACAAAAGGCTGATTAGTGACGTGTGCCCCAAGTTTCGTAGCTTGACGCACCATCACCTAGCCATCCTCGGTGACTCGGACATAATAGTGCACGGAAACGCCGCATATGGGCAAAATGGTCATTTCTCACTCGTATGGGATTTTTATGCCTCGGGGCACAACTTAGCGTAAAATGGTCAGTATCTCCCACGCTTGGCCATGTAATGAGCAAAATGAATCATAGGGCCAAAATGGTCATTAGTGACTTTTGCTCCAAGTTTCGTGGCTTGCCACACTATTACCTAGTCAAGCCCAATGTCTCGGACATCATGGTGAACCGAAGTGCCGCATTAGGGCAAAATCGTCATTTGTGACTCATACGGGCTTATTAAACCCTGGCTACAACATAAGGGTAAAATTTTCATTTTCTCACTCATGCGGCCATAAAATGCCCGAAATGAATCATAGGGGCAAAACGGTCATTAGTGACTTGTGCTCCAAGTGTCGGGCTTTGCCGGACCATAACCTAGCCATGGACGGTGACATGGACATAATGGAGTACCGAAGTGCTGCATAGGGGCAAAACAGTCATTTGGGACTTGTATGGGCTTATTAAGGCCCGGGGTACAACGTAGCGGAAAATGGTTATTTTCTTGCTCATGCGGCCATATAATGCCCGAAATGAATCACAGAGACAAAAGGCTAATTAGTGACGTGTGCCCCAAGTTTCATAGCTTGCCGCACCTTCACCTAACCATCCTCGGTGACTCGGACATAATGGTGCACGGAAACGTCCCATATGGAAAAACAGTCATTTCTAACTCATATGGGATTATTAAACCTCGGGGTACAACTTAGCGTAAAATGGTCAATATCTCCCTCGTGTGGCCATATAAAGCCCAAAATGAATCATAGGGGCAAAATGGTCATTCGTGACTTGTGCTCCAAGTTTCGTGCCTTGCCAGACCATTACCTAGGCATGCTTAGTGACTCGAACATAATGGGGAACCAAAGTGCCGCAAAGGGGCACAACGGTCATTTCTGACTCGTATGGGCTTATTAAGCCCCAGGGTATAACTTAGGGATAAAATGGTCATTTTCTCACTTGTGCGGCCATATAATGCCCAAAATAAATAATAGGGGCGACACGATTATTGGTGACTTGTGCTCCAAGTTTCGTGGCGTGACTCACCATTACCTAGTCGTGCTCTGTGACTCAGACATAATGGTGCACCTAAGTGTTGCATATGGGCAAAACGGTCATTTGTGACTCGTATGGGCTAATTAAGCCCCGGGGTACAACTTAGGAGCAAAATGGTCCATTTTCTCACTCGAGCGGCCATGTAACGCCCAAAATGAATTATAGCCGCAAAACAGTCATTAGTGACTTGTGCTCTATGTTTCGTGGCTTGCAGCACCATTACGTTGCCATGCTCGGTGACTAGGACAAGATCGTGCAACGAAGTGCCACATAGGGGGAAGATTATCATTTGTGACACGTATAGCCTTATTAAGCCCCAAGGAACAACTTAGGGGTAAAATAATCATTTTCTCAATTGTGCAGCCATATAATGTTCGAAATGAAGCGTAGGGGCAACACGGTCATTAGTGACTTGTGCTCCAAGTTTCGTGGCTAGCAGCACCATTACATTGCCTTGCTTCGTGACTAGGACATGATGGTGCACCTAAGTGCCACATAGGGGGGAAACCGTCATTTGTGACACGTATGGGCGTATAAAGCCCCAGGATACAACTTAGGGGTAACATGGTCATGTTCTCAGTTGTGCAGCCATGTAATGAGAGAAATGAATCATAAGGCCAAAATGCTCATTAGTGACCTGTGCTCCAAGTCTCGTGGCTTGCTGCACCATTACCTAGTCATGCTCGGTGACTTGGACATCATGGTGAACTGAATTGCCGCATGGGCAAAACGGTCATTTGTGAGTCGTAGGTGCTTGTTAAACACTTGATACAACTTTGGGTAAAATGATCATTTTCTCCCTCATGCGGCCATATAATGCCCGAAATGAATCATAGGAACAAAACGGTTATTAGTGACTTGTGCTCCACGTTTCGCGGCTTGCCACATCATTACCTAGCCATGCCAGTTACACAGACATAATGGAATACTGAAGTGCCACGTTGGGGCAAAACGGTCATTTCTGACTCGTATGGACTTATTAAGCCCTAAGGTACAACTTAGGGTAAAATGGTCTTTTTCTCACTCGTCCATCCATATAATGTTAGAAATGAATCATAAGGGCAAAACGGTAATTAGTAACTTGTGCTCCAAGTTTCGTGGCTTGCAGCACCATTGCCTAGCCATGCTCGGTAACTCGGACATAATGGTCCACCAAACTGCCGCATAGGGGCAAAACGGACATCTGTGACTCGTATGATCTTATTAAGGCCAAGGGCACAACTTAGGGGTGAAATGGTCATTTTCTCACCCATCCACCCACATAATGACCGAAATGAATCATAGGGGCTAAACGGTCATTAGTGACTTGTGGCCCAAGTTTTGTGGCTTGCCACACAAATTACCTAGCCATCCTCAGTGACTCGATATAGTGATGAAATGAAGTGCAGGATAGGGGAAAAACGGTCAATTCTAACTCGTATGGGCCTATTAAGACCCGGGGTAAAACTTAGGGGTAAAAAGGTCATTTTCTCAATCCTGCGGCCATATATTTTTCGAAATTAATCATGGGAGCAACATGTCATTCGTAACATGTGGACCAAGTTTCGAAGCTTGTGCACCAATACCTAGCAGAGCTCGGTGACTCGGACATAATGGTGCACTGTGGTGCCGCATTATGGCAAAACGGTCATTTGGGACTTGTATGCGCTTATTGAGGCTTGGGGTACAACATAGAGGTAAAATGGTCATTTTCCTACTCGAGCGGCCATATAATTCCCGAAACGAATCATAGAGGCAAAATGGTCATTAGTGACTTGTGGCCCAAGTTTCATGGCCTGCCGCATCTTTACCAAGCCATGCACGGTGACTCACACATAATGGAGCAACGAAGTCCAACTTAGGGGCAAAATGATCATTAGTGACTCGTATGGGCTTATTAAGGCCAAGGGTACAATTTAGGGGGAAAATGGTCATTTTCTCACTCATATAATGCAGAAGTGAATCATAGGGGCAAAGCGGTCATTAGTGACTTGCGGCCCAAGTTTCGTGGCTTGCCACACAATTACCTAGCCATGCTCAATGACTCAGACATAGTGGTGAAATGAAGTGCCGCATTGGGGAAAAACTATCATTTCCGACTCGGATGGGCTTATCAAGCCCCGAGGTACAACTTACAGGTAAAATGGTCATTTTCTCACTCGTGCATCCATCTAATGCTGGAAATGAATCACAGGGGCAAAACGGTCATTAGTGCCTTGTCCTCTAAGTTTCATGGCAAGCCGAACAATCACCTAGCCATGCTTAGTGACTGACATAATGGTGCACAGAAGTGTTGCATAGGCTCAAAACTTTAATCAGTTACATGTGGCCCAAGTTTAGTGGCTTGCAGCACCATTACCTTGCCATGCACGGTGACATGGACATATTGGTGAACCGAAGTGCCGCATAAGGGCAAAACGATCATTTCTAACTCGTATGGGGGTATTAATCCTCGGGATACAACTTACGGGTAAAATGGTCATTTTCTCACTCGTGCGGCCATCTAATGCCCGAAAAGAATCTTAGGGGCACAACGGTCATTATTGACTTGTGCTCCAACTTTCGTGGCATGCTTGACCATTACCTAGCCATGCTCGGTGACTCATACATAGTGGTGAACCGAAGTGCCGCATAGGGGCAAAATGGTCATTTCCTATTCATATGGGCTTATAAAGACTCGAGGTACAACTTTGGGGTAAAATGGTTGTTTTCTCACTCATGCGGCCATCTAATGCCCGAAATGGATCATAGGGGCAAAATGGTCATTAGTGACTTGTGCTCCATGTTTTGTGTCTAGCCGCACCATTACCTAGCCATGCTCCGAGACTCAAACATAATGGTCATTTGGGACTCGTATGGGCTTATTAAGGCTCGGGGAACAACTTTGGGGTAAAATGGTAATTTTCACACCCTTGCGGCCATATAATGTTCGAAATGAATCGTAGGGGCAAAACGGTCATTAGTGACTTGTGCTCCAAGTTTCATGGCAAGCCACACCATCACCTAGCCATGCTCGGTGACTGACATAATGGTGCACAGAAGTACCGCATAGGGCAGAACTTTCAATAGTTACTTGTGCCCCAATTTTCATGACTTGTCGCACCATTACCTAGCCGTGCTCGGTGACTCGGACATAATGGTGAACCAAAGTGCCGCATAGGATCAAAACGATCATTTCTGACTCATTTGGGCTTCTTAAGCCCTGGGTAGAACGTAAGGGTGAAATAGTCATTTTCTCACTCGTGCGGCCATCTAATGCCCGAAAAGAATTATAGGTGCAAAATGGACTTTAGTGACTTGTGCTCCAAGTTTCGTGGCTTGCTGGACCAATGCCTAGCCATGCTCGGTGACTGAGACATAATTGTGAACCGTAGTGCCACCTAGGGGCAAAATGGTCATTTCTAACTCGTATAGGCTTATTTTGCCTCGGGGTACAACATTGGGGTAGTGTGGCCATCTAAAACACGAAATGAGTCATATGGGCAAAATGATCATTAATGACTTGTGCTCCATGTTTCGTGGCTTGCCGCACCATTCCCCACTCATGCTCGATGACTCGGACATAATGGTGAACCAAAGTGCCACATAGGGACGAAACGGTCACTTGTGACTCGTATGGGCTTATTAAGCCTTGGGGTACAACTTTGGGGCAACATTGACGTTTTCTCACTCATGCAACCGTGTAATGCCCGAAATGAATCATAGGAGCAAAACGGTTATTAGTGACTTCACCTCCATGTTTCGTGGCTATACCCAACATTACCTATCCATGCTCGGTGACTTGGACATAATGGTGCACCGAGTTGCCACATTGGGGCAAAACGGTCATTTGTGACTCTTATGGGCTTATAAAAGCCCGAGGTACAACTTAGGGGTAAAAAGATCATTTTCTCACTCGAGTGGCCATATAATGCCCGAAATGAATCATGGGGCAAAACAGTCATTAGTGACTTATGGCCCATGTTTCGTGGCTTGCCACTCCTTTACCTGCCCATGCTCGGAGACTCAGACATAACGGTGAGCCGAAGTACTGCACAGAGGCAAAACGGTCATTTGTGAGTCATGTGGGCTTATTAAACCCCAAGGTGCAACTTGGGGGTAAAATGGTCATTTCCTCATTCCTGTGGCCATCTAATGCCCAAATTGGGTCATAAGGGCAACACGGTCATTAGTCACTTGTGCTCCAAGTTTCGTGGCTTGCTGCACTATTACCTAGCCATGCTTGGTGACTCGAACATAATGGTGCACTGAAGTGCCGCGTCGGGGCCAAACGGTCTTATTAAGCCCCAGGGGACAACTTAAGGTAAAATGGTCTTTTTCTCAATCGTGCGTCCATATAATGTCAGAAATGAATCATAGGGGCAAAATGATCATTAGTGACTTCTGCTCCATATTTAGTGGCTTGCCGCACCACTAGCTATCCGTGCTCAGTGACTCGGACATAACGGTGCATCGAAGTGCTGCATAGGGGCAAAACTGTCATTTCTGACTCATATGGGCTTATTAAGCCTCGGGGTACAATGTAGGGGTAAAATGGTCATTTTCTCACTCGTGCGGCCATCTAATACCCGAAAAGAATCATACGTGTAAAACGGTCATTAGTGACTTATGCTCCAAGTTTCATGGCTTGCTAGAGCATTACCTAGCCATGCTTAGTGACTCGGACATAATGGTGAACTAAAGTGCCGCATAGGGGCAAAATGGTCATTTCTAACTCGTACGGGCTTATTAAGCCCCAGGGTACAACTTAGGGGTAAAATGGTGATTTTCTCACTCGTGCGGCCATCTAATGCCCGAAATGAATCATAAGGGCAAAACGGACATTAGTGACTTGTGCTCCAAGCTTCGTGGCCTGCCACACCATTACCTACCCATGCTCGGTGACGTGGACATAATGTTGAACCGACGTGCCGCATAGGGCAATAATAGTCACTTGTGACTCATATGGGCTTATTAAGCCCTGGGGTACAACTTTGGTGCAAAATGGTCATTTTCTCACTCGTGCGGCCATGTAATGCCCAAAATGAAGCATAGGAGCAAAACGGTCATTAGTGACTTGTGCTCTATGTTTCGTGGCTAGCCACACCAGTACCTAGCTATGCTCGGTGACTTGGACATAATGGTGTATCGAGGTGCAGCATAGGGGCAAAACGGTCATTTCTGACTCGTATGGGCTTATTAAGACCCGAGGTACACCTTAGGGGTAAAATGATCATTTTCTCCCTTGTGTTTCCATATAATGCCCGAAATGAATCATGGGGCAAAACGGTCATTAGTGACTTCTGGCCCAAGTTTTGTGGCTTGTCGCAACTTTACCTACTCGTGCTCATTGACTCGGACATAATAGTGAGTCGAAGTACTGCATAAAGGTGAAATGGTCATTTGTGAGTCATATTGGCTATTTATGCCCTGGGGTACAACTTAGGGTTAAAATGGTCAATTTCTCACTCGTGTGGCCATCTAATAGCCGAAATGGCCATCCAAGTGTTGTGGCTTGCCGCACCTTTACCTAGCCATGCAAGGTCACTCAAGCATATAGTGCCTCGAAGTTCGCATCGGGGCTAAACAGTCATTTATGACTCATGCGGGCATATAATATCCCTAGGTACTGCTTAAGGGAAAAATGGCCAATTTCTCACTCGAGCAGCCATATAATGCCCCGCCGTCATAGGGAAGAAAGGGTCATTTGTTAGTCTTAATTGCATATACCGTAATTGATAGTTGCATCGAAAAGAAATGGCCTTTTCTCACTCGTGTGGGTAGAAAATGCTCGGTAGTGCCGCATCAGGCCAAAACGGTCATTTGTGACTTAAGATCCAAGTGTTATGGCATGACGCACCTTTACCTGGTCATGCTCGGTCACTCGTGCATTTAGTCCACCAAGTGCCACATGGAGGCAAAACGGTCATTTGTGACTCAAGGAGCCAAATATTGCCCCAGAGTGAGTCATAGGGGCAAAATTGTCATTTGTCACTCGTAACCGCATATAACGCACTGTATAGCTCCAGTGGGAAGAAAAGGGCTTTTGTCATTTGTGTGGGCAGAGAATGCTCCGTAGTCCCGCATAGGGCTGAAACGGTCATTTGTGACTTGAGCTCCAAGTGTCGTGGCTTGGTTCAACATTACTGGGCCATGCTCGGTCACTTGAGCATGAAGATCCCCGGAGTGGCAGATAGGGGCAAAACGGTCATCTATGACTCATGCGGCCATATAATGCCTCGAAGTGAGTCATAGGGGCAAAACGGTCATTAGTCACTTGCGAAGGCGTGCAAAGCTCCAGATAGCCACACTGGAAAGAAACGGACTTTTGTCACTGGTGGGGCCATAAAATGCTCCATAGTGCCGCATAAGTCTAAAACGGTCATTTGTGACTTGTGCTCCAAGTGTCGTGGCTTACCGCACAATTACCTAGCCATGTTGGGTCATTTGTGACTCATGCGGGCATATAATTTCCCTTGGCACTACTTAAGGGCAAAAGGGCCTATTTCTCACTCGAGCAGCCATATAATGCCCTAAAGTCATAGGGAAAAAAAGGTCATCTATCAGTGTTAATTGCATATAAAGCCCTAGATAGTTGCATCAAAAAGAAACGGTCTACTGTCACTCGTGTCAATAGAAAATGCTTGGTAGTGCCGCAAGGGCCAAAATGGACGTTTGTGACTTGAGATCCAAGTGTCGTGGCATGACGCACCTTTACCTGGTCATGTTCGGTCACTTGGGCATACAGCGCACCCAAGTGTCGCATAAAGGCAAAACAATCATATTTTACTCGAGGGCCCGGAGTGAGTCATAGGGGCAAAATTATCATTTGTCACACGTAAGGGCATATAATGCCATGTATAGTTGCAATGCGAAGAAATGGGCTTTTGTCATTCGTGTGGGCAAAAAATGCTTCGTAGTGCCGCATAGGGCCAAAACG
This sequence comes from Parsonsia alboflavescens, assembly GCA_028571225.1. Classification (NCBI taxonomy): domain Eukaryota; kingdom Viridiplantae; phylum Streptophyta; class Magnoliopsida; order Gentianales; family Apocynaceae; genus Parsonsia; species Parsonsia alboflavescens. Next base: position 1,395 of record JAOXNR010054106.1, on the reverse strand, counting down.
GTCTTTTGTGACTTGTGCTCCAAGTGTCATGGCTTGGTGCACCATTACTGGGCCATGCTCGCTCACTCAGGCAAAAAGTTCCCGGAGTGGCGCATAGGGGTAAAATGGTCATTTATGAATTGTGCAGCCATATAGTGCCCTGAACTGAGTCAGTGGGGCAAAACGGTCATTTGTCACTCGCAAGGGCATATGAATCCCCGAATAGCCGCATTGAGAAGAATTGGACTTTTGTCACTCTTGTAGGTAGAAAATGCTCTGTATTGTCGCATAGGGCCTGCCAAAATGGTCCTTTGTGACTTATGCCCCAAGTGTCGTGACTTGCCGCACCATAACCTAGCCATGCTAGGTCACTCGGGCATATAGTGCCCCAAAGTGCCACATTAGGGCAAAACGGTCATTTGTGATTCGTGCGGGCATATAATACCTTTTGGTACCGCATATGGGCAAAATGGCCAATTTCTCACTCGTGCATCCATATAATGCCCCGAAGTCATAGGGAAAAAGGGTCATTTGTCAGTGTTTATTACATATAACACCCTAGATAGTTATATCGGGAAGAAACGATCTTTTGTCACTCTTGTGGGTAGAAAATGGTCGTTAGTGCCGCATCAGGCCAAAATGGTCATTTGTGACTTGAGATCCAGGCATCGTGGCATGCCGGACCTTTTCCTTGTCATGCTTGGTCAGTCGGGCATGCAGTCCACCCAAGTGCCGCAGAGAGGCAAAATGGTCATTTGTGACTCGAGGGGCCATATAATGCCCCGTTGCGAGTCATACGGGCAAAATTGTCATTTGTCACTCATCAGGGCATATAACGCCAAATATAGTTGCAATGGGAAGAAATGGGCTTTTGTCATTCGTGTGGGTAGAAAATTCTCCGTAGTGCCGGATAGGGCCAAAATAGTCATTTGTGACTTGTGCTCCAAGTGTCGTGGCTTGGTGCACCATTATCGGGCCATGCTCGGTCACTCGAGCATAAGGTTCCCCGGAGTCGTGCATAGGGACAAAACGATCATTTGTGACTCGTGCGGCCATATAATTCCCCGAACTGAGTAATAAGGGCAAAACGGTCATTTGTCACTCACAAGGGCATATGAATCCCCGGATAGCCGCATTGGGAAGAAACAGACTTTTGTCACTAGTGTGAGTAGAAAATGCTTCGTAGTGCCGCGTAGGGCCAAAATCATCATTTGTGACTTGTGCTCCAAGTCACTCGGGCATATAAAGGATCGGAGTGCTACATAGGGGCAAAACGTGAAGGGGAATCGGATCCCGAATCCACCAAGAAACGAATCCGAAGTCCCAGGATTTTAAAAAATTTTCTCACATTGGAGTTTGAGAACGATACCTGGAATGACGAATACGAGGAGATCTTGTCCTGCGGAATGGATCTGG
>JAOXNR010054105.1:0-13072 GCA_028571225.1 Parsonsia alboflavescens | reverse complement strand
ACCTTATTGCATGTTATGCTAATATGTAAAAAATTACTTATTTAGATTATAGTCTTTTACACTTTTTCTCAGAAAATTATAGCTTTTTTGGGTATAAATCCCAACAATTACTATATTTGTTTGTTTTAAAATTTATTTCATTTATGGTATATGTGATTTAATTACCTCAAGGCATGATTTAATTAAGTAAGGTTTGGATCATTGGAAAATTTTGGTTGGAAATTCGAGCATAAGAATTTGGGGCAGTTTAGTCCCTAATCTTAGAATATTAATTTGCATGACTTATTCTTATCGATTAGGCTAAAATTTATATCAATAGAAAGCTCTTTCTCAGTACAATAATTTGGGTCAATTAGATTTTCGAAATCACTCACTACCAAAAACAGGGCCATTCCCGATGTATATTTTTACAGTGGCCATATAGCCATCGCAAATAGGTGTTTTACATGATATTCCGTGTTATAAAAAGTTATATACAGCAGCTTTAGAGGAAGTGAAGCCTATATAGGATATACCATAGTCTATTGTAAGCTTTAAGCAACAAGTAGTCACGAATAAAGGGTTTTATACTGCAGATAACATGTCATAGTATATTTGAGGAGTTTACACTTCTACTACAGGTAACCATTGTATATAGTTATACCTATAAACGACGGCTTTGTAGTAGTAGTACATCGTAATACCTAGTGATCTTCTCATGGTTAGTGTTATTGGGGAAATTAGGTTTTAGGTTCTTGGAATAATTTTTTTGAATCTGTTTAGAGCCTAGGGCTCAAACAAACATTTTGATTTATTTGAAGCTTTGGAAATGGCATCATTCTTCTAAGAATTCGGCTCATTATTTTATTAATGATTAGATAATTAAATAATAGTATTAGTAATTAGGTTAATATTTGCATCAAGTGTATGCACCAAAGAAAACCTATTGAGAAAATGGATATGTGAAATCTTTACTTTTGGAAAATTCAACTCATCTAATATTGATGAAATTTTTATCAATCAATCAAGAGTAGGAGCCCTAATCCATGATCAAAAATTATACATAAATGTAGGTTTTACACTTCACATTTTTTTAAATTTGTTTAACAAAGTCCCGCTTGAAAATAGAACAGTTTCTAGGCTCGATAGCCATATCCAACAACATTTCCAACAGGAGCCAACAAAATTTACAATAATCAAATTCCTACATCGAACAAGACCTAACTCAAATAAACTCTATTTTCAGGTAATAATAACAAACAACCATCACTTTAACTCAAATAAACTCCATTTTTGGGAAATAATAACAAGCAAAAATCACTTTAGTTACGAAACCTCCAACAAGGCAAACATTCAAAACTCACATGGTAGCTCATTATTCCATTCAATCTCCCAGAAATTAAGAAAGAACAAAATTATAACAAGCGCATGAGACAAAATCATGCCTCAAACAAGTATTAAAATTTGAAAGTGTGGATTTAAGTCGAAACAAATAAGAGTATTTGGAAATTAAAGTTAATTCAAATTAGCAGTAAGAAGCTAATATTGCCACTTGAGATGGAGGGAATAAGGCTCATGAATTTATCTTATACCCTCTTGAGATGGAGACATAATATATAGCTCATAGCTCTCCTGCATATTAATATATCAATCATAGATTTCTTAAATATAAAATAATCTAGAGGACCAAAAACAAAATTATACCAAAATTTGTTCTACAGAATAGAATTTCAAATTTTACAAGTTTTGAGAAGAACTCAAAAGGATCTCAACCCTCATCATTGTTGTTCTCACTGTATTGTTCATTTGCAACCTCAGAGCATTAATCATTTCTTTGAAGCTATAAAAGAAAAGAGGAAAAGGGGGAGAACAAGAGAAAATAAGTTCCAATCGACTAAAAATAGAAAGTTGCAAATATTACACATGTAAAGGGATAAAATTCATATATAACTTTATTAAAACACATTAATTTTCTTGAAGTGTGTGCCATTTGCTCTTTACCAGCAGTTCGTACTTTTTTTGCACAAATAAAAGAGTTGAGCAAAAACTCAAGACAACCAACTTAATAAAATAAAAGAGCTTCAACATTTTTACAATTCAAGAAATACCCATAAATAAAAACTTATTACCAAACAAATCAACACAACCTTAGAAAAGAAAAGGAATTCTTGGCACAAACATGACCAAAAAAGGACCTACCTTTTTAGTAGTTTTAGTTAATCAACACGATACTCCCAAATCATGAAAAATTATTCAAAGAAGAATAAGAGAGGAAAATATGCCTTGTGAAAATAGAGGACATAATAATATCACCACTTAACACCTAACAAAAATTTGAGTGACATCACAAGATGATCACAAAATAGAAGAGAAAATAGAGTGCACCAAATTGAAGGAACAAGAAATTCATAAAGGAAAAGAAAAAAAAACAATAAAAATCAAAGAACAAATTATACTCACTTAACCACTAAATAATACTCACGGAATCAGAATATTAAGCTCCAAGATCAAGAGGAAATTAAAATAAATCCAACACATGGGAAAAACATATCATCTCAATTTTACAGAAAGGATATTTTTAGAAAAAGGAAAAAAGAAACTAAATTAAATCCTATTCATGGCACAAACATGTTCAATTTTAGCCATAAACAAAGTATACCTGGAATAAGAAGAGAATCAAGGCGGGGTTTGAGTAAAACGGTCTGAAGCATTAGCATTTGGAAGGTTTCCTACTGGCCAATGCAGTTCCAGGTGAAGTGTTGCAACCACCCAAGGGAGAAAATCGGGTTGAAGGTTGAAGGCCCGCAATACCGGTACCTATTTGGGAATAAAATGTCATCATCTCCTCCTCCACCAGACGATGAACCTTTGCTCTCGTCTTTGTACCCAAATCTACTCTAATTCTCTCCTTTTCCAGTTTCTCTGTCCAATTGAGCTGGATCTTCTTTAGTTTTGTTTTCATTGCAGCCTTGGTATCCTTCCTTTTTTTTTGTGGGAAAACCAATTCAGCGAGTTCTGAGTAGACTCCACCTACATTTTGTATGATAATTGAATTAGAGACATGGTTATTTTCAAACAATTAATAATAATTGAGGTAGAAAACCACAGAAGTAGTCAGAGATCAAAGAAGAAAAACAACCTTCACTTCGTCCTTCTTCCGATACTTGTATATTTCTTTCCATCGACTTGGATCAACCCTCGCATCCTTGCAAGGCGGTATTTCATCACAATCTTGGTAGGGCTCAAAGAATTCCTTTTTGAGCCTACATTTGTGGTCCCTCCAAGTTGCATTGAGCATTTTTCTTTTCATTTCCACTACACGCTTCTTGTAAAAGAAATAAAATTGATATATTTTAGGCATGACAAGAAAATTAGGACACTTCTAACATCGGAAATATTAGCCCATAATGAAACTCATAGTTCTTTAATTTCTTCCAGCCTTAGAGCTGTTGTTTTTCTCCCTTAAAACTCCTTTGTCACATCGTAGTTTGAGACCCCCGTGATATGGCAATGATGTTTTCCAATACCCTCACTATTTCCAATGAGAGTATCATTACCTGCCTTTTCTAGATTATTAAGAGCTATCCGAAATGTGTTTAGTTCCTTAACAAAGAACCAGTGTGATGTGATACACAAATCACCCAATCTAAGTGTCTTGAGAGCATTTCAAGCAAATAGGTAGGCAAACATGATGGCATAATAGCATCATTCCATACCCTTGGCTTGACGAGGAACCTAGAAGTACATAGGAAAAGTGTTACTGTGGCAAAATAAAAAAACAACTTGTTCATGGAAAGATTTTGTGCCACTTACATCTAGTACAAAAAAAGGTAAACTGTGAAGCTCAATTTTGCTAGAGTTTCCCTTTGCCTTGTAGATGTCGCACAAGAACCTGATGACATGAAAAAACCATAATCAAGATTAGAGAAATCATTATATAAATGATTCGGAAATTCTGGTTCATAGTTTCAAATACAGACATACCGTCTAGCTCGCGGTTCTAAGGCACTTTGGTTCGCTAATGGCAATTAGTCTACCAAGATAATACAGCTGTTTGATGAGCTGTCATTTAATCAACAATAAATCTAGATAGACCAATGCCTCCTGCATGTTTAAGTTACAAGATTATGTTAGGTCCATGCAAATTTTCTCACCTGACCTCGAAGAGACAAGCTGAAGGGGCTTTCCGAAGAAGTCCTTCAGTATGACAAATGCAGTTTGACAATCTTCAGTCTACTGGAAGTCCTTCGGCTTCTTTCTGGCATCATAGAATTTCTGCCCTTTGCCCGCCGTTTCGCTAATGAAGCCCCTCAGCGCCACCATTTTCCCTACTAGGCTCTACACCTTCTTAAGGTTTCTGGGAGGCTCCACATCTAGCAAAGCTTTGATCTTTTCTGGGTTGGCATCAATGCCTCTCTCCAAGATCATGAAACCAAGGAATTTGCCTGCTGAAACTCCGAAACTGCACTTCTCTAGATTAAGCTTCATATGAGCAACATTCAGGGTCTAACAAGTTCCCTGATATCTTCCATGAAATCTTTTGAGGTCTTGGACTTGATCACTATATCATCTACATAGACGTTAATGTTCCACCTAAGCTATTTCTTGAAAACCTCATGCATTGCTCACTGGGATTCAGCTCCAGCATTTTTCAGGCCGAAGGGTATCTTGGTGTAGCAATAGGTACCAACCTCTATGATGAAGAAGGTTTTCTCCATGCCCTCAATGGCCATTGGGATTTGGTTGTATCCTTTGTAAGCATCCAAAAAGCATAGCCACTGGTACTCGACTGTTAGTCTATGCTAGGAAGGGGGTAGGAGTCCTTCTGGCAGTACTTGCTAAGTGTGGTGAAGTCCAATCGCATTCTCCATGTCCCTTCCTTCTTTGGGACTACAACTGGGTTGGCCAGCCATTTAGGGTAGACCACTTCTTTTAGAATTCCAGCATCGAGAAAAGCTTGGACTTCTTGATCTATGACGTCACTACACTCGGGGGCGTAGGTCCTCTTCTTTTGTTTCACCGGTTTGACTCCTGGCTTGAGCCTGACCCGGTGTTCAGCAATTGCTCGGTAGACCCCTTCAAGGTCACTGGGTTGCCAGGCTAAGACCTTCAAGTTTTCTTCAAGGGAGTTTACTAGCTTCCCTTCAATTTTTGGAGGTAAAAGCTCTCCAATCTTGATCCCCTTTCTCAAGAAAGTTGGGGTTGTAGAAGACTTTCTCTCCTCTACCAGAAGCCTAGATCCGAAGATGGTCATCCTCATGTGGGAGGTCAATGCATTCCTCCTACTTGGCCTCTTGCGAGCTTTCTTCATTACCCTCAGCTAGGTAACATTTTGTAGCAGCTTGTTTATCTCCTTCAAGAATGATCCAGGTGTCTCCAACCTGGATTCTCATGTTGTAATTGAGTAGGGATATTTCTTCTCTCAGGTCCATGACCCCACTTCAGCCTAGGATGGCTATGTTAGTTCCAGGGGCCTCTATAACCATCCATTCCAACATCTGGGTGATTTCCCAATTGTGTACGCGGACCATGGTTGGGATCCGTAGGACTCCATCAACATAAATTGTGCTACCGTTGAAAACTAGTTAGGCCGTGTCTGGCTTCGTCAACGAGCTACTCCCGTTCGATCGAAAACTTTGCGGTACAAGACATTAATAGCACTCCTTGTGTCTACCAGAAGTTTTCTCAGTAGGAAGTCCCCAATCTGGAGTAACACTGTTAGGGGTTCTGAGCTTCCCCCTCTAGCTCTCTTAGACCTCCTTTCGATGGGGTTTCTTCTCTCAGGTCCATGACCCCACTTCAGCCTAGGATGGCTATGTCGGTTCCAGGGGCCTCTATAACCATCCATTCCAACATCTGGGTGATTTCCCAATTGTGCACGCGGACCATGGTTGGGATCCGTAGGACTCCATCAACATAAATTGTGCTACCGTTGAAAACTAGTTAGGCCGTGTCTGGCTTCGTCAACGAGCTACTCCCGTTCGATCGAAAACTTTGCGGTACAAGACATTAATAGCACTCCTTGTGTCTACCAGAAGTTTTCTCAGTAGGAAGTCCCCAATCTGGAGTAACACTGTTAGGGGTTCTGAACTTCCCCCTCTAGCTCGCTTAGACCTCCTTTCGATGGCATTTATCTCGCCAATTGGAAGTCTCAGATTGTGCGCTGTTGCTGGTGGCGAATTTGCAGGGCTTGCGTTCTTGGCCAAAAACTCTTGCAGGTGGCAATCCATTCTCAGCCTTTCAATCTCACATTTGAGGTCGAAGCAGTCCTCCTTGAGATGGCAGCGATCCTTATGGTTGTGGCAAAATTTTGCTAGATCTCTTTTGGCCACAAGACTCTTGAGAAGCTTGGGCGACTTCACTAGGCCTCTTTTCTCCATAACCACCATGATTTATGCTCGTGACTTTTTGAGTGGAGTGGTCACGAGGTCGGGAATAGTTTTTCTTCCCTTTTCTAAGGACCCTCCTTTGGGATGAGGTTCTTTCCTATCACGCATTGATTTTTTAGGACTGTTCGGACGTCCTCTATTGTTTTTTTCGATGGCTAAGGTGAAGCCTGGGATCTTCTTCTGGATCGCTGTTTCCTCGGCCTTGATAAGTTTTTCTAGGAGCTTCAACAGCTCTTTGATTGTTTTTACTGGCTCCTTGGCCAATCTGAGGGCTATGTACCCCCCATGCAACCCTCGCTTGAGGGCAGTGATATAGATGACATCATTTTTCTGCTCAATCTCCATTACCTTGTTATTGAAATGACTGTAATCGCTCCGAGTGCTCTCACCAACCTTCTGTTTTATGAGGAAGAAGTTGTTGATATCCTTTTCGCACCTCGTGCTGCTCTGGTAGTCCTTCAGAAACAGTTCCTTCAACAGTGTCTAGCTTGAGATGCTTGCCTCAAGAATGCCCTTGAACTAGGGCTGGGCCTTTTTTGTCCATGTTGATCGAAAGGCTCTACACTTGACATGATCGAGGTGCTCGTACATCTCCATGTAGGAGACGTATTCATCAATGTGCTGCTGAGTCCCATCATATTTTTTCTCCAGTTATAAAGCTTCGAAGCCTGATGGCTTCCTTGCTGTTTGAATCCTATGGACAAACGGCAAAGGCTTGGTAAGGTCCACTATGCTTTGTAACTAATTTTTTGCTAGGCGGAGGTTCTCTCCTCGATGGACTGGGGGCTACCCCTCAAGTCTTTTTGCCTGTCATTTCGATTAGGCTACGACGAGGTGGTATTCTTGCTCCAGTAAGAGCTCATAGCGAGCTTCCCTACTCTTCAACGTATGTATTCTGCCGATGGCTCCGTGAGATGGCCGCTTGATTGTGCCTGTCACTCAGGTCGTACCCTCTGTCGTTGTTAGGGGTTTCTCTAAGGTCGGTTACAAGTTAAGTTCACTCTCACTGTGACCTCTCTTCTGCTTGACTTGCCTCATTGCGCAGGGGGTTAGTCCTTGCCTCTGAAGGCTGAAGCCGACTCAGCTGGGTGCATCTACCTAGGCCTCTACATGGCTATGAATCCCTCCGGGGGGGGGGGGTTCCGAGGTGTGTCCAGTAGATACATAATATGGTCTGGAATCGTTGCTATTGTCGATAGGACCAAGGTGTCCCTATTGCGACCTTTCTTGCATAGGCAGAGGGTTGACCGGGATCCTCTAGGATGGACCAGACATTGCCGGCTAATAGTGATCCTGCTGTGCACTAGGCAGTGGATTGTTATTGGCAACGGCCTGAGTCAGAAGTGGCATTTCGAGCACTATCTCACCAGTGCACAGTTGTGTTCTGGTAGATAGCCTACCATGGTGTGGCGGTTGAATACGAGAAGGCTAAGACTAGGCCATCAAGATTGTTTTTATTTGTTTTCGAGTGAAAAAGGGCTAAGCTTTTTGTTTCAATTTTCCCACAGATGGCGCCAGAAGTGATAGGGTTAGAAATGGACTTCTGGTCACCCCATAGATCCTGATGAAGCCCGGTGGTCAGCAACCTAAGAAATGAAGAGAAACGGTCATTAGAGTGGGCTGTCAAGAAGTGATGGGGTTAGAAATGGACTCCGGGTCGCCCCACGGTTAGCAGTCTGAGAAATGAAGAGAAACGATCACCGGAGTGGGCTATTGGCCGGGGACGAGCTCCGATTCCTAAGTTAGTGTATCTGAGAGATATGGAAGGTAAGGACCGTTCTCTGTCCAACGTCAGAGTAGCTTATTCTAGAGTTTCTTAGTCCTTAGACACATTGTGTGTTTTTCATTAAGTAGTGAAAAGAGAAGGTCTGTTACCTCCTAGATTTCTGCTCTGTATTACATAACTATAGGCCATTAGGATAATCGAGGAATTCTGTTAAATCCTGCCAATTGCTCCTAGAATCATGGTGTTTCCATGGGACAAGAGATCTTGCCATTCACATCTCTGTCGAGAGCTACAAACTCGCTAACGAACCTTCAGACCAACTTCGCGACCTCCCTATGGACCTTGAGTGTCTCGAACATCTCTTCTGGTGATTTCGCACTGAGTAGTCCTTGGCTTGTAGGAGTGATTAATAGTCTTGCACCGTTGGTCGTGGCATGGAAGATTTATGAGACGAGTTTGGAGTTACCAGGTCATGGGTTGGGCTCTGGTTGTACCACTCTCGAGCTCGTTCAGGAGGTCAGTAACCTCTAGGTCGATGACCTAGGATTTCAATGGTAGCAAGTCGCTGCCCACCTTTCCTTGTTGACTTTGTGAGTCTAACTTTCACGGATTGAGGGCATGGGGCCTTTGTCAAATTTGGGTTGATTTATTTGGGTAGTACCTGTTTTACCCATCAGTTAGGGTTATAGTGCAATTTTTATGTACGCTCAATTTTGTTATTGATTAAGGTGGATGAGAGTTAATTGTTTAAATGGTGTTTGTTCTATGACTTGTGGAGTTGGTTGAATTTAATATCTTGTGAAATGGAGGTTGGGCAAACCATTTTTATGGTTGGAATGGAGTTTAAATTTGGTTTGAATCTTGATTAAATCCGTTCTTTGATGTTAACTATATTGTTAATCTATCTATTTTTTGTGATCCATGAATTGCTTTTATGATTTTACATAGAGTTTATGTAAATGCTATGTTTTGATATCAAAAATATGAATTTGGGGATTTTGGAACTTAGATTGAGCTTTTGGAAATATGATTAGTACAATTATAGTAAAAAAATTTTTCATTTGGATTAAATGTATTAAATTTTAAGTGAAGGACCAAAGCTGTTCAAATTTTAAATCCCTCATAATTTTAGAATTGTATTATAAATTATGGATTTTATGTCTTTGAAACATAAGTATATTCATAGACAACTCTAATTTGATCAAATGATCATTATATTCATAGACAACTCTAATTTGATCAAATGATCATTGGAAACAAGTTTTAGACCAAAGTTGATAGGGATCAAGGAGCTATCTTAGCATGGAAGGATTTATGGAAGGCATCTTGTGAAAATATTAGAAGATTCAAGTCATTTGGTTCAAAGTATAGGGTTAGTTCAAGCTTAAAGGTGGAGATTCAAGAGGGAAATCAAAGAGTGGATTGAAGATAAGCAAAATGATGAGATTGATATGCAAATATAAGAACCTATACTATAAGTATAAGGTAGTATGGGGTTGATGCTTCAGGGGGGGGGGGGTAGTTCTTGTTAACTTTGAGACTAGCCTTGGAAGCTCAAGAGAATATCTTTGAAGATTATAAGCTTGAATTGAGCTTCTTATATAATGATTTTTATTTCAAGTTCAAGAATGAGGATTTAAGGATTAAGAAGGTTAAGATGGCATTGATACAATTATGAACAACTTGTTGAAGATGCCATGTTTCAAGAAGTTAAGCTTGTAGATGAAGTCTATGTTGAAGGGCTTTCTTTTGTATTCAAGTTTGGGGACTTCTATCATATTTTGGAAGACTTGAATACATCTTCAAAGTGACCATAAACATGTCCAAGAAGTGTACAACTTGAGGTTAAATCAAAGCAAGCAAACAAGAAAGGAAACAAGCCAAGACAGTGCCAAACAGTGGCAACCGGCCAAGCAACCTACACGGGTTGAGCTCAGCATTGTAGGAGGAAACGTACTGGGGTTGACCGGTGCCAGTCAATCAATGACCAGGTGGACATGCGTTTGATTTTGTGATTTTTCTTGGTTTCTTCTTGTTATTTTTTATGTTTATTAAGGGCTAACATGTCTTTTGATAATAATAACGAATTATTAGGTTAATTTAGGGCTTGGAGACTATATATAGTTCCTTATCTTTGTAATTCAAAACCTACTTTCATATAATTTTACAACAATTTTCACTATGAGTGAACTTTCTTCCTAAGATCAAATTTGATCATTGAGCCGGTTTCTTCAAGAACTTTTCTAGGGTTCTTGAGATACTTTAAAAGGGCTTTTTAATTACGTGGCTTAGGGATTGAAATTGTCTACCAAATCAAGAGATTGACTAATTGTTAGTATTAACGATAGGTCAATCTATTCTAAACTTAAATCTTTTGATGAGTCTTGAGAAATTTTAGTCAATTTTTTATGGATCAAGAGTTGGGCCAAGATAATGAGAAACTTCAAATCAAGATCATATCAAAAGCTATCCACTATGTCTTACAGTTATAAAAAATAGTTTTCTTGGACTAAAACAAGTAGAAACTTCAAATTTAATAATGTTTCGTATGCAAAAGTGTTAAGAGAAATTTCTTAAGCTCTTATAACCTTTGTGTGTATATATATATATATATATAGATATATCTACGAGTTTATATATATTAAGTTAAATTTTTGGACCCTTTGTACATGTTTATGTGGACTGTTTATACGTCAACTTTAAATTTTAGGAAGAAATTTCCATGAAACCCAATTTCCTACTTATTTAACTCGAAACCTTCAATTCATATGAATGTATCTTTATTATGACTATAGAAGTATTGTGCAAAACATTCTCAAGGTTATTATAAATCCCTCGAAGGCATGAATTTAAATGCCAAGCTTAAGCTCCTCTAGCTTTTGAAATAATCTCGATTTAGAGAAAACATCCTTTCAGATCATTGTGAAACCTTTATTTAAAAAGGGAGGATTTTAAGGTCATAAATCCCACTCCAAGTATAATTTTATCATGTCTGTCTCCATTTTCGAAGATTTGAAACTTTGAAGCTTTGTATGGGCTTCCTATCCCTATTTCAAACAAGTCGTCCTCACTTTTGGAAAAGAGCTCAATCAACGAAAGGATTTATTTCATACCTTTTAATTCAGTGACTAATGCTCCATGAGAGCCTTTGGTATGGAATCGGGTCATCTCCGGGATGACTTCGATAAGAAAACTAGGATACGAAGTCCAATAGGTTGAGATTAGGACAACTAATAGATATGGTAATCTATTTAGACATCCGACCTCTCACCTATTCTCATGACATAGTCCTTAATTTGGGAAACTTGCAAGGGGCGAGGAAGCATAGGGCAGACGTATCCTTGGGTACGAACCTGATTAACCATAAACAGGAGTGCCTTCTAATGACATTGAGGAGGTTCAATCGTTTCAGGGTTCTTCAAGTAACCCTAATGGTATGGGATAATCGCACCCAATTTAGTTAAGGTATATAAGGATGGTTAGTCATGATCATGTAAACAGTGAAATAAGGATGGTGGTGGTTGAAAATGTTTAAATGTTTGAATTGTTTGGATCTTATGTTAACTGATCAAAATTACTTGTTTTCTTCCAGAGTCATATGGTTTGAAGCTTTAAGTTATTGTTTTCCACTCTAAATAAGCATTTGATATTAGTATTATTATCTATCTTGGCATGGATTACACACTGGACTTTTAGCTCATGTAGTTGAATTGATTTCTTTCTTTTTACAGACTATGAAAAGTAACCAGGAAATTGGTAGACTATTTGTACGTCCATGATCACGACATAAATTTAGATGTACTTTTGCAAATAGAATGCAATAGAATGGAGAGTCTAGTGAACTCTTTTGATTATGAATTTGGTTATAATTTCAAATGGATTGTATATAATGGATGCTTACCTCATGTTTATATTTGGCAATCTTGTTAAGGATATATTTCTAATCTCGACATACTCAACTATTTTCTCTGATTATATAGGAAGCTATGATTTAGTAGCTTTGAAATCCCGAATTTCTCTTATCTTTGTAAAAGACCTTTACTTAGCCACTCTCCCTTCAGTCAGGTAAGTCAAGTGTCGTAAAAGAAACCTGACATGCCTATTGGAGTTCAGTGGGGCTAGGCTTGAGAGGGCCATCGTCACAATTCAAGTTACGGAAATTCAGCTTCCAAGAGAGGCAGAAGAAGGAGCAAGGAGTGGCTAAGGTAACCAACAAAGATAAAGCGCCTAAGTCGAAGCAAGGAGAAGCTACGGCTCCTCAAGGGGAAAAAGGTAAAGCTCAACTTCCACCTTACAAAGTTAGGGAAGTTATATGGTATAAATGTCAAGGTCATAGTCATTTTTCCACATAATGTCCCAATAAGAGAACTATTCACATAGATAAGGGAGTGGTTGAGTCCACTAGTGAAGAAGAGGAAAAGGGACAAGTTGACAATGGTAATGGAGAAGAAGGTGATGACAATGATTCAAATGATGGTGTTCTTGAAGGTCAACTAAGTGTGGTTGTGAGGAGATGATGTGATTTCTATGAAATGGGTTTCATTAAAAACACACCAACTTGAAGAATTTTCCCGAAACTCACCTAGAAGTTCAAGTTAGTACAATGACCAATGATGTTTTTCAACCATCAACCATTATCTTGATGTTGGTAGACAAATCAACACCCTAACCTGGTGTAGTTGTTCAAGAACCTTAAGAGATCCTATGTGGAACACTGATGAAAAGAACAAGTTTGATCCAAAAGGATTCTTCAATTTAATAAAATTATGTTTGTGGAATTGTTTGTGAAAGACAAGATAAGGAGTATAAATAAACCAGGAACATAAAATGACCTAAATGATTCGTGCTAGGGGTGTATATACTTAACTACACTTAATACAATGATGTGAATCACTTGAATCATGGCTGGAATTTCAACATCCATCTATCCAAACCCAAGGTCACTCATAATCTGAAATTTTGCCCAAGACTTCAACAA
>JAOXNR010054104.1:0-13073 GCA_028571225.1 Parsonsia alboflavescens | reverse complement strand
ATGTATCAGAACCTTTCTCTGAAATAAGAAATAAAAAATGAAAATGGAAGCAGACTGGGAGTTAATGTTCAAAAAAGCGAAGTATGGCAAAACTCCTAAGTTATTAACAGGGATGGTCACATATAAATGCTTGAGACACATAAGCAGAATAGTGCAACAAACATGCATGAGAAAACTGTTGCCAACAATGCAAATATGTTTGTGCACTGCCTTATCCAGGGAATATTAGCGAAACAAATATAACAAGCTAATGGCACAAAGACATCAGCAGATAATATGTAACAAAAACATTAATAGATTGTTTTTAATAATAATAATAAATTCCCTTTTTTGTAGCATAAAATAGCCTTAGGCAGCTTTCCAGCCTGAAATATCCAACATGAACAAAAAGATGAATGACCAGATGTCATTGCCTAACTCAAGATGAGGAGGGGCGAAGGGGCTTATGTTGTTGAAGTGCCACCCTATCATCTGAAACCCTTATATTGATTATATTTGAAATATCATCACCTATTGCAGCAGAAAAAATAAAAATAAATTAAAAAATAGGGGGTATGACACTCCATTTGGTTTACTTGTTAGGAACAGCTTTCATTACCAGAAAGATTAACATAACATGTCTACAAAACAGTTCTAAATCTTCCTTCATAATATACCAGAACAGAAAATTGAAAATAAGTCAAACATTTATGTACTTTTCTTCCCTCCCTCCATCACTGATTTGTGCCCCCATTGACTGCCCCAGCCCCAACCCCTGAAAAAAAACCTCTCCACGTTGTGCATCACATCACTCCAGACATCCTCTTGTAGCCTTGCACAGACAAAGACTACTCAAAAGCCATACCACCCAGCACCTCTCCTTGCAATGTCCAGCCCTTGCTCCTGAAGCCGCCTTGCATTTATCTAATCTATCTGTACCTCATCCCAACTGTTCCAAACGTTCACAAAATGCACCGTTTGGCAATGAGTGCTTCTGCCACTTGCACCAGAATCACACCTATGAATACATCTGTAATCCCTTTCTTTTCAATTTAGCTATTTTAGTATATCTCTAAGAGCTTGCAATAATAACATAAGCTCGGTAAGAGCTTATTGGAGAACTGACTATCAGAACCCTCAGATGTGAACTGAATTTACCACCCAACCAAACCCACCCACTTGCCCCCAAACACCCAAATCACACACACACCAAGCAAGAATATATGTGCATAGAGATGGATATTATAAATAAAATTTACAGCTACCATTGCGGTACTGTGATCACAGAAAATTACCTGAATGAAAGAAAATTTAAGGATGCAACAGTAAAAAGTAAATGAAGATTCCAGGAAAATCCAAGTAAAAGAATGATGAGTTAAGAAACCATCAAACAGCAAGCTAGATAACTTAATTTTCCACTTAAGCAATGTCTACGAAAGGATTTATTAAAATGATATCAAGGAATATTGCAAAATAAAGTTCATGTATAATATAACTAAGTCCAAGCATATGTTTTTTACCAAAGAGAGGAACCAGCAAGCAGAGGTAATGCACACAACTGAAAAGTTCTACGTCTCCCAACTTCATCTGCAATCCAGCCACTGAGAAAAGATCCAAGGAAAGCACCCGCCAAACATGTACTTACAACCAAACCTTCATTGTCAAAGTAAAATGAGCAAAAACCAAGTTAGCAGAATAAACTTCTTGAGAAAAAGATAGTATTTACCTTCTGCTAACGTATTTCCACTAAAACCAAGGTCAGAAGAAATGACCTCTAGCGGTTCATTAACAACCCTGTGTAAATGAATAATGTATGCTCTTAATCAAGCCAGACAATAAGGCTAGTTAAAAGAAGTCGAAGGAAAAAAATTCGAGAAAAAACGAACCCAATATGGTAGCCAAATAAGAATGAAATGGTTGTTGCCACAATAACATGCGGTAAGGAAAGCTTCCAAGAGGGACTAGAATTATCATGTTCGATAGCACCCTGTAAAAGAGCTAAACAACACAAGAAGTCAAGACAGAAACAACAAACTGTTCACAACCGGTAAACTGCAATAACTCCTAACTAGCTTTGTGCAGCATCCCTACACATCCATTTACTAAAAGAAATGAATCTGAGTCAGATGACACTCCCAATCCATGCAACATTTCACATTCCAATACTTTGTCTCACACTCCATATTAATTGCAATCATTAGGTATAATATGGATTAGGAACTACTATTTACAAATCACTAATTCAGAACTTCGCTGAATAAGATAATAATACAAATAGCATGCATTATAACAATCTACTCAAGGACAGCTGGGAAAATTTACCTGAATCATTTTCTACGGGATGATGAGAGTAATCCCTCGAATTCATCCGCTTGTACATCGATGAGGAACCGTTTATATTTGCCAACATTCCACAATCCAGCTTAGACTCACGCCCAATATCACCTTATTTGGATAGAGTTGTCACAATACTGCAAAAATTAGTCTCAGAATTATTATCAGCAAAGTGAAGACACTTATAATCTATTCCGTGCTTGTTTAATACCGTCAGTCTATGTATTAAAAACCTTTATGTAGTTATTTTCTAGGAAACACAAAGATTTAAAGAAAAGGACCCGAGCATACTCTAAACAGCCCGAGGCAGAACAGGTAAGGAACAAAATTGATTAAAAAAATTTCCCACATTATCTTCTTCTTTTTTTTCTTCATTTTTCCCCTTGCCCAGTCTGGAAGAGATATTCACTATATACGCTTTTTGAGAAATCTAATCAAGAGAGAACAATTCCGAACTACTCCTATGATGCTTTTCCCAGCCATCAACAATTTTCTAAAACTATTCCCAAAATCATTCTTTCATATCCAAATTTACTTTCTCACTCGAACTAAAAACAGACTCATGATCGGAGTTCGCTACACATCGCTCATAAAAAGAAAACTTATTTTTTAAAAAAAAATTGAATAGAACACAATTCAGTAATTGATGATTCATTTCATACTACAAACGAATCCATACACCACAAAAATACTACCAAAAAACAAAAAAGACAGTTAGTTATATACTGGTTTTAGTTCCGAGAAAATATTTGAACTCCATTACCTGTCCGATCTTTGAAATCAACCAGTTGATCGGCCGCCTGCACAGACTGAAACCGGTAGAAGCTCTGGAAATGACCAGTCTGGTTGTGCTTTAAGTTTCACTTCTCTTCACAGTTCAGCAACCCCGACAGAGGAAAGGAGACGTCACTTCTGATACATGTACTCTTGTGCATATGAAGTATAAGAATTTTCTCCTTCCTTTCCCTAACACAAGCAATTTACCTGTCCATCTCAATTTCTAAGTTCTCATGTTTTTTTTTCCTTAATTATAAATCATTATTTTATCGATAATTTACTCTTTAATTGTTTTGTCAAAACGGTTGTTATCTTACTTCTTTAATGATTTTTTTTATTTTAGAATTTGTTGATTTTTTTTCTTAATTATAAATCATTATTTTGTCAATAATTTACTCTTTAATTGTTTTGTCAATACTATTGTTATCTTAATTATTTAATGATTTTTTTATGGGAGAATTTGTTGATTTTTTTTCTTAATTATAAATCATTATTTTGTCAATAATTTATTCTTTAATTATTTTGTCAACATGTTGTTATCTCAATTCTTTAATGATTTTTTATGAGAGAATTTGTTGATTACTTGAAATTAATAAAGTTATTGAGTATGATTACAACTGTGTAATTAAATATAATTTGAAATCTTTAAAAATTTACAATACATAGTTGAAATATATTATCTCATAAATAAGATATTTATTTTAAAATTATGGAGGTACAAAATTATTATTTTGAATTTAAATAAATCAATAAACTGTTTTCCTAAAGATAAAATATTCAATTTTTAAAAAAATGAATAATGCATTTTTTATTTATAAAATTTAAACATTAGAATTTAAATTTGTTTAATAGATTATCGCTATTAAAGAAAATTAATAATAGACACATGCATTAAAAAAATTATAAATAAATAAAGCTACATTTTGAGATTCAGGTGCAGTGCTGTCCAGTTAGTGCGCGATCTAAAGTAGTCTGAAATTACTCTTGTACGAGGATGATGTCAGAAAATTAACCACGTGTCAAACGGAAAGAGGACCTGCTTGGGTAAGATCGTAATTTGGGCGGAATAAATAAGGAGCATTATGTCATGCTCTGTTTCGGTTATCGGATTTTGTGATGAAAAAGTACGCAGTTGGAGGAACTATTTTAAATTGCGGGTGTAGAGAAGTCGGCCACTTCACAGCAGAATAAAATAAATACTAATAAATTAACGTAGAAAGGCCGCAACGTGTAGAAAGGGCTAGAACGGTGCCAAGTAAAGAAGCTGCGAGAACATGCCAGATGGTGGACGATGTCACCGTGAAATATGGGCATGGAGTTGCGGCCATCGACTTCTGGGTCCACTTTTCGTACCAAATTAGCTTCCACGTGTCCGGGACTCTCCCCTGTTTTGTTTTGCCACCCACAAGCCAACCCGTTCTCTTTTCTTTTCTTGATGTGCATAAAATCTACTCGAAAAGTCCCAAAAATTATAAGTTGAAATACAAACACAACAAAATGTTGATGAGTCAAAACTTATTCTTCAGTCATCCCATCTTATTGGGCTGGTCTAAATTAACCCGAATATCGACTTAGATTTATGTTTGTTTTTTTTTTAACATGCAATTGCTATCCGAAAATATTTATGAATATTTTATATTGTTAGATTTAAATGAGTTTACATGTTGTTATTTATGATATACTTTATAATATTTTCAGATATAATATATACTTCCTCTATCATTAAATATTTAGTTTGAATGATTTATAATTCATGATAAAAAAATAACTATAATATTTTGTATTTAGTAACAGAAGAAGCATTTTATTTATAGTGAAATTATTATTATTATTAAAAATAAAAATAAATAAAAAAATAAAATGGACGAGATAATGTATTTTGAATAGATTCGATTTGATGAATGGATATATTTTAGCCACACCACGGTACATATTCAATCCTTGGTGGTGGATTTCATCAAGATGGTCCGAATTCTGATGCTCCATGATCAACCATGGCAAATAAGGTTTAATATTTTTTATTATATAATAGTCTCACGTAGTTTTTAGGAAGGAATTGATATTTTTATATTTAAAATGAATTAGATAAAACTTTTTTTAAAAAAAAATTTAAAGTAAAAATGAGAAAGTCAATTCTAAGTAAAGTGAATAGTAAGAAAGGGATCAAAGGTATAAATTATTATGGGAAAATTTTATGTTCACTTTAAACGTGAATGCACTTTACCAATATATTCAAAAAGGTAAAAATAATCATCACACATCAAGATACGAAATCAAAATTATGAGCTATTTAGTTACTATTTTCCAAAACAATTTTTGTTCCCGAAAATTTAGAAAACAAAAGAAATTAATTTGGTACATTTGTTTTGAAAAACAGTTTTACATAATAATTCTCTAAATCTTGTTTTTAGAACAATTATTAGGGAACAACTTTTAGATGTTTTTTGTATTGAGTTTTTGTTTTCTTTTCCAAAAAAAATTAATTTCCTGGTATAGATTCAATACTAAAATTATTAGACTTCATTATTACTACCTACTAAAAATATTTTTTTTTAAAAAAATTATTATTATGATTTTGTTAAAATTTTTTGTATTTTATTAAAAAATATATATGTATATATTATATAAATTAATACATATATATATGTTTTATGTTAGTTTTTAAAAATATTTTGTTCTATTATTATGATTTTTTAAAAATAATTTTTTTCTAAAAATAAATTACTTTCCTTTTCCTTTGTATTCCATATTTTATATTTTCTTTGTACGAAAAGTTAATTATATTATTATTAATAAATTTAATTTAATTCATAAACTAATAGATTTTCTAACCCCTTTATTTGTTAATTCCTTTTGTCAAATGTTTATATAAAATTTTGTTGGGGATTATATCTTAAAACAATTTTTTTAAAAAAGAAATCAAGGACAATTTAAAAAAATTGCTAAATTACAACAAAAATTGTTATAAAAACAAAATTTGACAAATAGATTTTTTTTTCTTTTGTTTCATGAAACAGTTCTAGAGAATTGTTCTATTCTCAAGGAAAACAAAAATAGAACCAAACAGGCTCTATATTCCTCCTTTGGGAATTGAATGTCTCATTTTGAGTTAATAAAAAATTAAGGAGTTACTTTTGACTTTCACAAAGTTACAAGTTCATCCTTATATTATCGTAATTAATAGTGTGGACATTATGCAAGTGGATGTAATGATAGGGTGTTGGCAATTCAATTTGGTTCGGATATTATTAAATTTTAAACTGAACCGCTATACTCGATTATAGGAATTTATTAACCATCTATTACAAACTCTAGTATATTGAACCGAACCATGTATAATGGATAATGGGCGGTTGGTTGGGTTCAACTAATAATCGATTAATTTTATTGTTTTTAATATATTATGTGTTCAGCATTTTGTGTTTATTATAATAGTTAAGATCTGTTAATTTGATTAAAATTTCATTTTATTTTAAAATTATATATATTATATAAATAATATAATTATATAGTGCATATTATAATTTTATATTAGTATTATATTTAATTGTTTGGTACATTTATAAACAATTAAAAAAATTTTGTAACCTATAACCAGATCAAATAGCCTTGTTTTTTGAACCTATTATAATAGATTAGAGATTGGTTTTGATTGATTTGGTTCGATTCGATTAATTTTAATTAGTTCTAATAGGTTTTGAACACTCGTAGATGTAAATGTTTGAACCTAAGAGGTTGTTAATGAGATTTAATACTATAAGTCTAATTATTTTTAGAAATGAAACACTTTATTTTGAACAAATTAAATAAAAATACAAACATTCAATTTTAGACAAAGAAGTACTATTTAAGACAATATCCATAAAAATGAATGTTTCGGCACAACAAGGATTAATCAAGAGATAACTATATATAATTTTCTCTTTCCAATTCTAAATTGCATTATCCAACCCTTATCTTCAATCCTTCTTTCCCTGATTTTTATGAAGTGCTACTTTCTTCAGAAATTGGAAAGGGTTTGATTAAATTATAATACACGGGATGTGCTCATCAAACATTAAACAAATTTTCTAATACAAAATCAGAACATAAACTCAAGAATATATATATATATATATATATATATATATATATGTGTGTGTGTGTATATTTATATATTTTGGATAATTATTACTTATATCCTTAAATGCTCATCAGTCTCTTCGAAGACATCCTATTGAGTGGAATGGCAAATACATAAATCATAAGTCTTGATTTGCTCATCAAAGATTAAACGACTTTGTGAATACAAAACCTGAACATGAAATCCACGAAAAGTGCTCATCAAAGATTAAACAAATTTTGTAATACAAAATCAGAACATAAACTCAAGAAGATTTTTTTTTTTTTTTTCTTTTTGGATAATTATTACTTATATCCTTAAATGCTCATTAGTCTTTTTGGAGACATCATAGTGGATGGAGTGACGAATACGCAAATGATAAGTTTTGACTCATCAAAGATTAAACAATTTTGTTAATACAAAACCCGACCATGGACTCCAAAAGAATTAGATTTTTTTTTTTAATTTTGTTAATTATTACTTATATTCCCAAGTACTGATCAAAGATTAAACAACTCCTCTAATACAAAATCAGAACACGAACTCAAGAAGAATTTTTTTAATTATTACTTATATTCTTATATATTCATTCTCCACCTTCAATTAATACAGCATTTTAATGAAGTAAACAATCTCAATTAATCATTAAATATATACATACAATTTTAATGAAGTTCAACCCCAATTAGTTATATCCAAATTGGATATATCAAGTGTTAGGGGCTTTTGATCTTCTATTATTTATTTGTGTGTCATTCTTTGTCACCCCAAATAAAAATTTAACATACTAAAATATCAAGTCTCATAGAGGTTTAATTTATCTTTTTAGGGTATAATATATAAAACATATCATAAAAATAATAATTTAAGACCATATATAAAATTTCTATTAATATGATTATGAGTAATATATAAATGTGTAATAGAATATTTGAAGAAAGAACTACAGAGAGAAAAAAGGAAATTTTTTGTCATACACAAATGATGTTTCTCAACCCATATGCCATGAGCTCGAGTTTATAAGTATTTATGGTCATCCCCAAATAAAAATTCAACATGCTAAAATATCAAGTTTCCTCAAGGTTTAATTTATCTTTTTAATTTAAAATAGATAAAATATAACATAAAAATAATAATATGAGACCATATATAAAATTTTTGTTAGTGTAATAATGAGTAATACACAAATGTGTCATAAAATATTCGGAAAAAGAACTATGAAGAGAAAAAAGGAAACCTTTTGTCATAGACAAATGATCATTCTCTACCCATATGCCATTAGCTCCATTTTATAAGTATTTATAGATGACTATAAACATTATATGTTTTGTTGTTCATTATATTTACATGGGCTCAAATCTTCTATTATACAATTGTACGTCATTTTCTGTTACATCATTAGAAATTTAATGCACGTCCCTAAAAAGATAAAGGTCCCCTAGGGATTTAGTTTATCCTTTTAGGTTTTAATATTAAAATATAATAAAAGATAATAATTAAAGATTATGAATAAGATTTTTATTAATGTAACAGGAAAAGACAAATAAAAATGTAATAAGACATTCAGACCTTGTTCACATGCATTGATATAATATAGCGATACGTTTTTCTAATATGAAAAGAACTTTGATATATAAAATTAATTAGTCACTAATCATTAGTCATGGTTCTTAGTTACTAGTATTTGTTTTGAGTTATTGGAGATATTTATATTTAAATGAAAAAAATATATAATCAAATATATTAGGATTTAATTTATAAAATATATTTAAAACTATATATCTTTTATAAAATATTTTTTTTACAAGACAATTGAGTCGAAATTATTTTTATTTTGATTGTTGAAGACTTACTTATGAATGCATTTTTGAGGCACCATCCTATATAAACGTTTGAGAGAGTAAATAGTCACATGTATGTCATGACTTAGTAATATATAAAAATCTTCATTTTTTTTCCTCACAACATTTATGATTTGTTGTCAAACTTAGCTTGAAAAAATACAATAATTATACTATAGGTTTAATATATAGTACAACATGATATGACAACTAAGAGGAAGCGAATAAATATTATTTCACCCATCACTAAATATAAGTCATTCTAATTAATTATTTTTGACAATAATTATTAGATATTTGAAAATGTTTTTTCTATATTAACCTCGTCACTTTCTTTTTCCTATATGTTGTTGGTTAGTTTGATTATCATATAAATTGGGGTATTTTAAGAAAAAAAAATATTACCATAATTTTTTTCAAAATGATGACAAGTGATTTATATTTATTTACAGAGGGAGTACTATAAATGAATATCCTATTTTAATTACAGGCATTTTTTTTATAAAAAGTTTGACTTAGTTAATTTTAACTTTTGTAATTCATTTTTTTTAATGAAAATTTAATTAAATTAGGAAATGAGGCATTTTCTGGATAACTCAAAATGAAAAATGAGACATCCAATTCTGAATGGAGGGAAGATGTAAATGTAAAGAGAGAATATAATGGAGGACTTCCACTTCACATTAACGTCAAATATTTTTTTTTCATTCCAATTTGGAAGGATTGGATAAATATTGTCATTGTAGAAACAAGATTAAATGATTAATCATGATTTTTTTAACCTTTTCCTTTTATTTCACCTCAAATTTTCAATAGACAAAATAAGCCATTGTACTTGAAAAATTTTATTATGGACCCAATCTATTGGATCATGTGACTCAATTACAAATTTTTTTTCACAAAGTACTAGTCCATGTGTGGTAAAAAAAATAAGCAATACCCGTAAATTGATATGAACCACATGATTCATGTGTGGGGATATGAATCAGGTTTATATAAAATTTTTTTTTTGTACTTTGTATACCGCACTTTAGTAACAAACAAAATAAATCTAAATCAATTTCATGCCAAAAAGTATTATGTATTCCAATCCCTATCCGCAGGAAAAAAAAAAACAAAAACACTCTAGGATAATTTTAAAGCTTTTGCTGGATTAGGAGTGTCTCCTGAAATCTGAAAAATAATGGATGTGGAATTTTAGGTCGAAAAATTTTGGATGTGGCATCATCTCGATTGCGATTTTATGTGTCGCTATATTAGTTGGCGATTTCTAAGGTATCATAAACCCATATGACGAGACAGATGCTAACTGGGATAAAAGGAGGATGTCGCATTCCTGTGTAGCTATTCCTTGCTGACTGGACAATGCCGCGTTCCCACGTGGCAACGGTCGCTGCCACCCTCTGAAAAGGTGGCCTCAGTTATCTTTTTGAAGGGTGGCAACCTATTTTACCACCCCATGCTGCGATTTCCTCTGTATTACCTTTGCTTGCTATGTCCAATCCATGCACAGGGAATTTATTCGGTCCGCATTCCCAGCCAAAACCCCCTCCCTTCCTATTAATTCGAAATCCTCTTCTTCTTCCCCTCCAATCTTTCTTACCTTCCCTTCTCTCTTCAACCGTTCCACCCTGCGTTCCTTCTCCCCTTCAACTCTCCCCCTCTCTTCGGTCCTCTCCACTTCCGGCAGCACTCAAGATAAGTTTACAGCTTTCCTTTTTATTTTATTTTTATTCTTCTTCTTCTCTTCTGTTTCGGATTTTTTTTTTTTTTTTTTTCGCTTGAATCAAAACTGATCTTTTTTTCTTTCCTATATGCAGCTGCCATTGCCACTATTTTTGCTAATCTTCGGACCGTCAATAGCAGCTTCCACCGCGTATGTCCCGATCGTTTTCTTCCATTTAAAAAAAAAAAAAATTTTTCACTGATCAATATAAATATATATATATATATATATTTATATATTTTTTAATTTTCGGTTAAATCCTCATCAAAGGTTCTCTTCAATCAAGTTATTTATCTTTTGTCATTAAATTATGATGTTTTTTCTAATATTTATGTGAGACTTGTGTGTTATATTTGAGTTTTTATGACTTCCTTAATTGTGTTTATGTTAGTTTTAAGCCTACTTTTTAGACACAAAGGGCTAAGGTTTCTATTTGGAAGAGAGAGAGATTAAAAAAAAAAAAGGCTAGATTTTCTGTTTAGAAAATTGGAAAAAAACAAAAAAAAAACCAGCAGGGAAAGGTGGGGGTATATTTATGCTCTAATTAGGGTTTCCATTAGGGAAAAAAATTATTTTAGTTTTAGATTTTTTTTTTTTTAAAGAAAGGAAGATAGAAAGAAAATAGTGTTTTTGGACATTAAAATTTTGGTTTATGCACCATCCAGTAAATATCTGGAGGTTGTACGGAGACTATAACCTTGAGACACAAAAATTTTGGTTTACTGTTTAGACAAGAAAAAATATATATATTGATGCTATAGTTAGGGTTTCCGTTTGGGCAATAAAATTATTCAAATTTTAGTTAGGGTTCCTTTTTTTTTTTTGTTGGACATTAAATATGTTTGTTTATAATATATTAAATGTTTATATATTGATAAATTTTATAATAATATAAATTTTGTCAACCTTTTTAATAGTAATATGTTTTGTGAAATTAGGGTTTGTATAGGATTTTTTTAGGCATATATAATCAATTATTAAGGTGAACTTGTCTATAGATGTAAAAAAGTATAATATATAAATATGGTTGTTAAAATCGATTTAACTCGTAAAATCGCACAAGTTCACGATCTTCCAACTTCAGACGCATGCTCATCAAGATTATCAGCTCTCCAGCAGACCTTTACATATTTATTTGTTAATGTATTTTATATATTCGTATTTTCTTCATATTTTTATAATATAGATAAATTTAATTTTTAAACTTCTGAAATATTTTTAAAAATTTTTATGTTGACATACTCCAATTATTTTATCTAATAAGACCTTAATTTTTTAAAAAATACTAATGTATTAAAATTTTAATTTTTATGTTTTTATTAATGTTGATGTAATTTTTTGTGTTTTCACAACATTTGCTTTTGATTGTTAATGTTTTAAACAGGATGGATTTTAATTTTCTGAAACTTGTTAATTTTTTTGTCTTTTAATTTATAATTGATTATAAATTTGAATTTTAGACTTTGTTTCTTACATTTATTGGAATATTTATTTTATTATAAAGTATATATATATATATATATATATATATATATATTTAACAGTAATATAAATTTTACGATTCGAGTTTATCCAAATTCGAACGAGTTGACTAAACTCTCGAGTTTAAAAACATTTCATATAAATATATATATTTATATCATCATCATTGTTAACTATATTTTGAAACCCTACTTAAATTAAATCGTTATAATCATTTTTTTTAAAATACTATTTCCAATTTCAAAATAAACAAAATAGATGAATTAATATTTTTATAATATTAAATTTAATGGTTAAATGGTATAATTTTTAATATTAAATGTATATATTTAGTTTAAGTTGTTTTAATTATGAAAATGTTTTAATTAGGATTTTTTTTAAGAACGGAGTTTATTATATTTTTTGTGTCATTGTTTCATTTAGGTAGTTTTATGTGTATTTTATATATTTTTTTTATAGTAATTATCTGGATAATAATATTTTAGTCTCTTTTTTTTTTTTACTTAAGTATCAATTTGTCCACTAAACTTGTACTATTTTTTCAATTTAACCACTGAAATTTTAATTTGGTCAATTTAACCATTTTACTTTACGAGAATGGTCAATTTGACCTTTGAACTTCTATTGAGTCAATTTAATCATTTTACTTTGAGGGAATGGTCAATTTGACCACTAAACTTTTTGTTTTTTTGTAATAATTTCAGAAATTGGAAAAATATAATAAATTATAAAACAATGGAATAGAGTTTTTTTTTATTATTATAGATTACTTTATAAAATTTTATGAGTATTTTTTTATATTCTTCTTTTTGTTCCTAATAAAAATATAATA
>JAOXNR010054103.1:0-13074 GCA_028571225.1 Parsonsia alboflavescens | reverse complement strand
TGTGTTATGACCTTTGTTCAATGGAACGCCCAATTCCATTAATTGGCCAAGAACTAATTCCTTATGATTTAAACTTTTGGTGATTCGTACCTTACTATGTTGAACGTCCCAACACACAGATCACCTATTTAAATCAATTTGGACCTTATTGCATGTCATGCTAATATGTATAAAATTACGTATTTAGGATTATAGTCTTTTACACTTTTTCTTAGAAAATGATATCCTTTTTGGGCATAAATTCCAACATTCGGTGCCAATAACAGAGAGTTCCAAGCTTGCAATTGTGGTAGTGGAACCAATTCCAAAGAACATAGAGGATTCGGGCAGGAGTTCAATCGACATAACAGGGTTGAAGGTTGTGCTACATGACTCAATTCAGAACGTTGGAGAGGGCTCACCGGTTGACAGGATGGTCATTCATAAACATTTCGGTGTCAAAACTAGAGCTCAAGTAAAGAAGAAACTTCAAACTGCTACTTCCTCAAAATTATTATAATGACAATCCAAGGACTGATATGGAACATCGGATGGATCGGTCAGCAAAGCTCTCTCTCTAAATTGCATGAACTTGTCATGGATAAAAGATTGTTGTTTGTTGCTATCTTAGAGCCCATGATTTCATCTACTTGGTTGCCCTTTACTGCTAGACAGCTTGATTTTGATCACTTCTTTGCTAATGCTAATAATAAAATTTAGGTTTGTTGGATGGATTTTTTGAACTTGGAGATGGTTCAGAACCATGATTAGTTTGTCACGTGTCGTACCACATTATCTTAGTCCAATGTCTTTCTCACTTTTGTCTACACAAAATGTTGCCATGTTGATAGAAGTGTTTTGTGGAGTTGTATGACGAATTTTTTATGGAATATGGATGATCCATGGTTGATAGGTGGAGACTTTCACGTTATGCGTTCAACAGATAATTGTTTAGGAGCAACTGCTCCAAACTTGCCTATGGAAGAGTTTAATGCCACCATTGAAACAAGTGGGTTGATAGATTTGCCTTTCCAAGGAATGCATTACGCTTGGTATCGTTCCACCTTTCCACCATTGCGGAAGCATTTAGACCATATCGTGATTAATTCCCACTAGTTATGCTTCTTTCATTAGACTACTGTAGAGCATTTAAATCACTTTGTATTAGATCATCGCCCATTACTTCTCTCCATTAAGATGGCCACTTCAGTTAAACCCAAGATCTTCAGATTCCATGATATGTGGTTGTTCAAAACAAATTTTATGGATGTGGTTAAACAAAGTTGGTCAAAGGAAGTTTATGGAAATGTGATGCAAATTTTTGCAGTGAAGTTGAAACGACTGAAGCAAGCATTTCGAGAGTGGAATAAGGTATCTTTTGGAAATCTCCAAAGCAACATCAAATTGGCAGAAACTAAGGTGAATGAAGCAGAGCTTTGTTATCAGCAGTTCCCAACTGAAGTGAATAGACAGTAACTACATAGTTGAAGGCTGAACTTTCTTTTCACCTCAAAGGTGAAACAACCTTTTGGAAGCATAAGTCTAGAGCAAAATGGTTTAAGTAAAGGGATGGCAACATAGCATACTTCTTCAAATTATGGCATGCTAGAAAGATTCAGATGCAAATAGGAAGAGTAAAGAGTAGGCAGGGGGTATGGCTTATAGATTCTACTTAAATTGAAGAAGAAGCAGTAACCTTCTTTTCGAAGCTCCTAACAGCACCTCCTCAAGGTTGTGATCAATCTACAGACACAATCTTAATTGATATTCCTAGCATTATTACTGATGAAGATAATATGGGACTAGCAATACTTCCTAACTTGGTTGAAGTAAATGAAGCAGTTTGGAGTCTAGATGGCGGGAATGCCCCAGGGATTGATGGGTTTCCAAATTCATTTTACACAAAGTGCTGGGAAGTCATAGGTGATGATTTGGTGAAGGCTATCCATGATTTTTGGGCTAGAATCCTTATGCTAACCTCCCTTACAGCCACTCAAATTATTCTCATCCCTAAGAAAGAAAATCTGATGGAATTTGGTGACTATATTCCAATAAGTCTCTGCAACTTCACATCTAAGGTAATGGGAAAGATTATTTGTTTATGTTTTTCTGTTTATTGCCTAAATTATATCGGATAATCAAAGTGGATTTGTGAAAGGTAGAAGCATTATAGACAACATTTTAATTGCAATTGAAATAGCTCAGTCTCTCAATGAGAAATGTCGAGGGGGTAATAGCATCATTAAGCTAGACATGCTTAAATCATTTGGTAGGGTCTCATGGTCTTTTCTACTTTTGGTACTTCACAAATTTGGGTTCAATCAACATTTTTGTCATTTAATTCTAAACAGTTTGGCACACAATAATTTCTCTATTAGTATAAATGATGGTATATGTGGTTTCTTTCCATCAAGAAGATGGGTCAAACAAGGAGATCAGTTATCTCCTCTATTATTTATTTGGCAACAAAAATCCTTTCAAGGGGTTTAAATAGGATGTTGAGTGATGGGATCTTGGACGAGTTTTTACAGGACATTGGGGTCTTCCCTTATCTCATTTGACCTATGCCGACGAAGTGATTATTTTCACTCAATCTTGTAAGAAAAACCTTAGAGGCCTGATTGCATTTTTGGAACTTTATGAGGATATCTCGGGGCAAAAATTCAACTTTCATAAAAGTTCCTTTTATGCTCCTATTACAGCCCGTTTTTCCAGATTGCAGATGATTAAAAATGTGGCTGGTTTTGTCCAAAAAGACATACCAATCACATATCTTGGTTGTCTGATTTTCACAGGCAAGGTGAAGGTCTCATATTTTCAAGCTCTGCTCCAAAAAGTGATATCCAGAATTAGAGGATGGTAGAACAAATTCCTTACTATTGCAAGAAAATTTTGTTGATCAAACATGTCCTGAACTCTATAGTCATGTACATCCTTGTTGTAGTTGATCCTCCTAGGCGTGTCTTATATCAGTTGGAGCAGCATTTTGCAAACTTTCTTTGGTTGAGCAGGTTATAAGAAGCATTGGTGTTCATGGGCTAGGCTTTGTAAACTAAATCATCATTCCCTTTTGGCAGGTTGATGCAGTTTTCCTTCTCGAGCTTAGGTGACCTCTCTTTGTTAACTTCAGTAGGTAACATTCTACGGCAAGCTATCTGTCCCCTTCTAGGACAATCCAGGTATCCCAAACATGGATTTTCATGCAATAGTTTAGCAGAGAGATTTCTGCTCTCAGGTCCATGACACCCCTTCTGCCTAAGATTGTGTTGTAGGTTCCAGGGGCATTGACCACCATCCAATTCATGACCTTGGTGACCTCCTTATTGTTCACTTGGACTGTAGTTGGGACTCGAGGGACCCCATCCGCATAGGCCGTGCTACCATTAAAACTTATCAGAGCTGTGTCTGACCTTATCAACGAGCTCTTGTCTATCCCCATCTAGTCAAATGCTTTCCGGTATAGAACGTTCACAACACTTCTAGTGTCTACCAGTATCTTGTGCACTAGGAAGTCTCCAACCTAGAGAGACACTGTTAGGAGTTTAGAGTCTTCCCCTCGAGCTTGTTTTGACCTCCTCTCGATGGCAATTATTTTGCCAACTGGGGCTTGCTGATTGGGCAGGGCCACTAAAGGTGGATTAGTCGAGCCGTTGTTCCTTGCGAGGAACTCTTGCAGGTGGCCTTCCTTGACTAACCTGTCAAACTTGTGTTTGAGGTCAAAACAATCCTCTGTGAGATGGCCATGGTCCTTGTGATAGTGGCAGAACTAGGTGCGGTCTCGTTTGGCCACAAGGCTTTTGAGAGGTCTTGGCAGCTTCAGGAGACCTCTCTTTCCCATGACCACAAGGATCTCTGCTCGTGAGGTCGGGGATGGTCTTTCTTTTCTTGTCTGAGGACCTCCCTTTGAGTGGAGATCCTTCTTGTCTCTTTTCAAGGACTGAGGGCTCTTTGATTGCCCTTTGTTGTCTTTTGCTATTGCTAAGGCAAAACCAGGGATCTTCTTCTGGAACGCTGTTTCCTTAGCCTTGATTAGTTTTTCTAGGAGCTACTGTAGCTCCTTTATGATTTTTTACTAGCACCTCAGCCAACCTGAGGGCTGTGTACCCTCCTTGCAATGCTTGTTTGAAGGCAGTGACATAAATGGCATCGTTCTTCTGCTTGATTTCCACTGCATCGTCTCCAAACTTTTGCTTGATCTTGAAGAGGTCATTAATGTCTTTCTCACATTTCATGCTGCTCTAATAATTTTTCAAGAATAGCTCCTTCAGTTATGTCCCACTCGAGATGCTTGCCTCTGGGATGCCTTTGAACTAGGACTAGGGCTTTTTGGTCAGTGTTGACCGAAAGGCTCTACATTTAACATGATCAGGATACTCGCACATCTCCATTTAAGACACATACTCGTCTATGTGCTGTAGTGGTTCCCCTATGCCATCATATTTTACCTCCAGGTGTGAGGCTTTAAATCCTGGCGGCATCCGAGCTATTCGGATACTGTGGAAAAATGGCAAGGGCTTCGAAAGGTCCACATTACTCTCCATTTCTTTCCTAATTGACTGGGGGAGTCGTTCTCCTTAGTGGATTGGGGGCTACCACTCGAGTGTTATTGCTTGTCGTTTTGATCAGGCTTCGTCAGGGTTGCATCCTTTCTCCGGGAGGAGTTCGTAGCGAGCTCCCTTACTCTTCAGTATCTTGTCTCTGGCTTCGTGACATAGCTACCCAATTGAGCCTGTCTCTTAGATTGTAACCCCTTCCGTTGTTTAGGGTTTCTCTGAAGTTAATCACAGTTTGGGCTCCACCCCCCTATGACCTTTCTTGCTCTCGACCTGCTTCATTAGGTCGGAGGTCATTCCTTGCTTTTGAATGTAAAAACTGATCCGATTGTGTATGTCCAACTTGACCTCCAGGTGTCTATGAATTTGTCTGAGAAGGTACAGGAATGCATTCGATGGACAGCCCGAGATTCCCTCTAGGGCTACCACCATTCGATCCAGAAGGTCTGCTGGAACTGATATTTGTGTTCTCCTAGACCTCTGTGGCATGGGGTTATTACCATTGGCAATAGGATTAGGGTGTCCTTGCTCGAGCCTCTGTTGCACTGGTAGAGGGTTCGCTGGGGTCCTCTGAGATAGACCAGACCGTGATGGACGTGGTGGCTCCTATTGTGCTGCCGAGTCTAGGCTATTGCACTCCACCAGGAGTGGGGCTTCAGACACTGCTTTGCCAGTGCCCAACTGCGTCTTGGAAGGTAGTCTGAGCCGGCAAGGCAACAAGGCTCATGATGGTTGTGGCTGAGTCGTTAGGCTTGTTTATTTATTTTGTGTAGGAAGAAAGCTAAGCTTTTTGTCTGATTTCCCACAAATGGTGCCAGAAGTAATGAAGCACAAAAGTGAACTCCGAGTCACCCCAAAGTCGCGATGATGTCAATGACTGCAACCTGAGAAGAAAGCAGAGATTGTCACTGGAGTGGGCTGTGCCCAAGGAAGAGCTCCGATGCCTAAGTCAGTATTCCAAAAGTAATCGAGTGAAATTAATTCTCAAAAAGATTGTCCTTATTTGTAAACTGATTATGATTGGATTATATAGAAAGGAAAATCAATTACCACTTCGTAGGTGATTAGGTTAGTTGTGGGATTGTATAGAATCTCGCTAGTTGCTCCTAGAATGGTGGAGTTTCCCTCGATCGGGAAATCTTGCCATTCAAGTCTCAGTCAATAGCTCCGAGCTCTCTAACCGACCTCTAGATCAACTTCACAACCTGTCCATGGATGTCAAGGGGCTCGACTATCTCTTCTGGGAGGTCTCGCCGAGTGATTGTAGGCTTATAGGAGATGTTAGGAGTCATGCACACAATTAGTCATGGCATGGAAGATGTGTGCGACGAGTTAGGAGTTACCAGGCCAAGGGCCATGGTCTGGTGGTACCTCTCTTGAGCTCATTTATGAGATTAGTGACCTTGGAGGTCATTGGTAACAGGTCGGTGCCCACCTATCTTTCTTGACTTCGTGAGTCTGACTTTCAGGTTGGGGCCTTAAGCCCATTTGGGTTGACTTCTGTCCAGGTCTTGCCCATTTATTTTGACTTGTTCGGGTCGTACATGTTTCTCCCATCTATATATATATATATAGTAATGATATGAAGCGCTATGGAACACATCCTATGAACTGCTTTAGTAAAGTCTCTAACGGTCAATTGTTAAGAAAAAATAAATTCTTCGATAAAAAATTATTTTTCAAATATTTTTTCTAAAAAAAATCTTAAAAGAATAAATTAAACCCTAGGGTTACATGATTAATTTTATTTTAAAAAATTTTTAAAAAAGATAACCGTTAAAGATTTAAGTGGAGCATTCTATAAAATGTGCTTTGTAGCACTCTATATATATGTATGATAATGTTATAGAGTGTTTCAGTTAAGTCTCTAGCAGTCAACAATTAAGTCAAACTTTTTTTATTTGGAGAAAAATAGTAGAAAGATGATTCGCAATAACAAATATGAAACCCTGATTGCCGTATTCGTGATAGTTTTCCCAATATTTAGAGGTGAAGCAAGAAGTCAGGCAAGCCAAAAAGCTACATCTGATGAAGTGAAAATAGTCATTGACCATCTGAATAAGACAGCCTCCAAATGCAAGGATTTCTTAGTGAATGAGATCATATGAGGGATCCAAAGTATATAGAAAAAGAAAAAATATGTCAATCAAAATGCCATACTGGATATGTAAAAGTAGTTGATTCTTTTTTATGGGAGAAGTGGGTACAACCCGAGCAAGTCAACTTAAACAAGCATTGCCCGAATAGAAGTCAACCCAAATGAACTCAAGGCCCCAACCCACAATATCTGAAAGTCAGACTCACAAAGACAACAAGGACAAGTGAGTGGCAAACTGCAACCACCGACGTCCTAAGTCACCGACCTACCAAATGAGCTCAAGAAAGGACTCACCAGACCACAACCTTTGACCTAGTAAACCCCAATGCGTCTCATACGTCTTCCATGCCACGACTAATTATGCACACAACCCCCATGAGCCTATGGTCAGTCAGCTTGACCTCCTAGAAGAGATAGCCAAGGCTCTCGAAGTCCACGGGAAGGTCGTGAAATTGGTCTAAAGCTCGCCTCGTAGCTCTCCACAGAGAAGTGACTGGCAAGATATCGCATCCAAGGGAAACTCCACAACTCCGGGAGCAATTGGCGGGATCTAATACTATCTCACGATTATCCTAAATAAATACTATCCCGTAATAGATGAGCCCTAATCTTAGAGGTAAGTAATTTCTGGTCAATATATAATCAAATGATAATCAGTCTATGAACAAGGATAGTCTTTTTGGGAATTAATTACCCAAGATTACTCTCAAAATACTGACTTGGGCATAGGAGCTCGTCTCTGGGGACCTATTTTCCCTTTTTCTCAAGTTGCAGTCATTGTGGTTTAGGGGGACCCTAAGTCCACTCTTGAGCTCCATCACATTTGGCGCCTTCTTTGGGGATTTATATAGAAAAATCCTAGCTTTCCTCCCTACATTAAGTAATAAATAAACCTGATGACTCAACCACAACCAACATGTGTCCAGTCGCCATGTCGGGGCGAACCACCCGGCAGTACGCAACTATGCACTGGCAAAATAGTGCCTGAAAACCCGCTCCTGGTGGAAAGCAACAGTCTAGGGTCGGCTGCACAACAGGAGTAACCAAGGCCATCATGGTTTGGACCAGCTTGGAAGACCTAAGTAAATCTTCCACCTGTGCAACAGAGGCTAGAGCAACAAACCACCAACGGCAGTAATCCTGCACCACAAAGATCCGAAAGGAGCCAAATAGTGCCAACAGACCTCCTGGAACTAATGGTGGCCTCTTTAGAGGGAATCTCAAGTAGTGAAGCAATCGGAAACAGAATTTGAAGATTCGTTCTTGTTCAGAAACTTGCAAAACAAGAAACCAAAAAAAAAAAAGAACCTGATTCAATTTTCCTGCTAATCAAACTTCAACGCAAGTAGTTAGAAGATGAAAATTAAAATCAAGCGACACACGATTTTTCAAAGTAGTCAAAAATCGAAAAGCCGAAAAGAGGCAACTACAATTCATCAAAAACTATCGAAAACAACCAGCAGAAAACAATTCTTAAAGCCAAAAACAAAGCCTAACCCTATTTGGAAACGAAAAGTAAAGAAATTGCAAAAAAAAACCCCTAGAAAAACAGTAAATAACGAAACAGTCACTTAACGCTATAAAATTACGACAATGCCACTGAAAACAGAAAATTGTCCAAAACTCCAGCAAAATGACTCCGGATGGCCGAAAAACACCTTGCGTCACAGCATAGAAGTGAATTTGGATCGTTGGACCATTCTGGGTCACCCAATCAGATTTGAGCCCAATCCGAGCTTGTTTCAGTTGCCTCGGGAATCATGCCCGGCATCAATTCAATGTTTCAGACAGCTCAAGTCCTCTTTTTCAAACGTTCTGAAAGTCGTGGAGCTGATTGTGGGACCGAAACTTAACTCGCATCTAAGCCGCCTTGATTAGCAACCAGCTTTGCGTCAAGTAGGCAAGACTATGTCCACTGGATGTACTCCTATACCCTCCCAATCAGATACACAGCCACCTCAAGGTTAGGCTGGTTGCACTCAGCCTGATCAGCCTTTACCTTTGGAATCAAGGAATGACCCCCAGCATGATGAGGGTGGTCAAGGAATAGGTCATGCACAAGAGAGGTCACAGTGGGAAGCGGAGGAGAATTCAACCTGTGACGGACCTTAGAGAGACCCTAAGCAATAACTTATAACCTACAAGACAAGTAAAATTGCCATATCCCGAGGTCAGAGACAAAACGTTGGTCTTGAATAACAGGGGAGCTCGCTATGAACCCCTCTTGGAGAAGGGATACCACCTCAACGAAGCCTGATCGAAAAGATAGGCAACAATGACAGAGGGGTAGCCCCCAATCCACTGAGGAGAGCGACTCCCCAAGCCATTCAGGAGAGAAATGCAGCACAAGAGATACAAAGCAATATGGAACTTTTAGAGCCCTCGCCGTTTGTCCACAGTATCCGGACTACTCAAATGCCGCCAGGGTTTAAAGCCCCATACCTAGAAGCAAAATATAATGGCACAGGGGAACCACTGTAGCACATAGATGAATATATGTCCTACATGGACATTTTCGAATACCCTGAGCATGTTAAGAGCAGAGCCTTCTGGTCAACACTGACCAAGAAGGCCCAGTAAAGGTTTCAAGGCATCCTCAAGTATCTCGAGCTGAACACAACTGAAGGAGATGTTCCTAAAAAACTATTAGAGCAGCACAAGATGTGAGAAAGATATCGACGACCTCTTCGACATCAAACAAAAGTCTGGAAAGAGCACATGACGCTACGACAGTTACTTCAATGATGAGGCAATAGAGATCAAGCAAAAGAACGATGCCATCTACATTACTGCCTTCAAACAGGGAATGCAAGGGGGCTATGTAGCCCTCGAGCTAGCAAAACTGCCAGCAAAAACCATCAAGGAGCTACAAATGCTCCTTGAGAAGTTGATGAAGGCTAAGGAGACAATGATCCAGAAGAAGATCCCTAGCTTTGCCTCACCCAAAAAAAAGACAACAAGGGGCACCCAAAAAGCCCTCAGAGCTCAAAAAGGGATAGGAAGGACCTCCACACGAAGGGAGGGACTTCAGACAACTGACCTCGTGACCAAAAGTCCCTTGGCCAAAAGAGACCCTAAGGCCGCCAAGACCTCTCAAAAGTCCCTTGGCCAAAAGAGACCCTGCCAACTTCTGCCACTACCACAAAGACCATGGCCATCTCACAGAGGATTGTTTTGACCTCAAACACAAGATCGAGAGATTGGTGAAAGAGGGTCGCTTGGAAGAGTTCTTGGCTAGGAACTGCTAATCCACCTCCAGCAGCCCCACACAATCAGCGACCTCCAATTGGCGAAATAAATACCATTGAGAGAAGGTCAAAGCGAGGTCAAGGGGCCAAATTAGGGACGGAATTCCTGGTACTCAAGATACTGGTGGATATCGAGAGTGTTGTCAACGTCTTGTACCAAAAAGCATTTGACCAGATGGGGATAGACAGGGGCTCGCTAAGAGGTTGGACACCGCTTTGACCAACTTTAATGGCAACACGACCTACGCAGATAGAATTCTGCGAGTCCCAACCAC
The DNA here is from genome assembly GCA_028571225.1 of Parsonsia alboflavescens. Lineage (NCBI taxonomy): Eukaryota > Viridiplantae > Streptophyta > Magnoliopsida > Gentianales > Apocynaceae > Parsonsia > Parsonsia alboflavescens. The sequence continues at coordinate 2,921 of JAOXNR010054103.1, read as the reverse complement.
AACAGGCATGAGCAACACGGAGGTCACCGAGGCCATGGATTGGATGGTTGTGAAGGCCCCCAGGACCTATAATGCAATCCTAGGCAGAAGGGGACTCATGGACTTGAGAGCAGAGATCTCTTTGCTCAACTACAACAAGAAGATACAGGGTGGGGATGCTTGGATAGTCCTAGAGGGAGACTAGCAGTTCGCTACGGAATGCTACCACACTGAGGGTGATGAAGAGAGCTCGGCAAAGCTCAAACAGGAGGATTGCATTGACCACCTGAAAGAGAATGATGACCTTAGGATTCAGGCAGCTAGCAGAAGAGAGAAGGTGTTCATCAACCCAAAATTCCTTCAAAAAGGGATAAAAATAGGAGAGTTGTTACCTCATAAAATTAAGGGGAAACTTGTGGAGCCTCTTCAACAATACCTAAAGGTCTTCGCCTGGCAACATAGCAATCATGAGGGGGTGGATCGAAAGATTGCCGAACACAAGGTCGAACTCAAACAAGGGGTCAAGCCGACGAAGCAGAAGAAGAGGACATTTGCCCCTGAGCTAAACATGGTCATAGCTCGAGAAGTTGAAGCTCTTCTCCTTGCAGGAATCCTGAAAGAGGTAGTATACCTAGGGAGACTTTCCATACTTTGAAAGCCACTCGCATGAGACTTAACCCAAAGAAAGGCACTTTTGGAGTCTCTGCAGGTAAATCCCTGGGTGTTTTCAAGATATCAAAACGAGGCATTAATGCCAATCCAGACAAAATAAAAGCATTGATAGAAATGGAACCCCCTCAAAGCATCAAAAAGGTCCAAAGCCTGACAGGAAAGATGGCTGCATTAGAACACTTCATCAGCCAAATGGCGGACAGAGAAAAATTCTTCGACGTCATAAAGAAACCAAAAGATTTTCAGTAGACCGAGGACTACCAAGCAACATTCATCAAGTTGAAAAACTTCCTGGGAAAGTGACTTAGAGCTCGTTGCTGATCATGGTGATTCAGATGCGGGGCAAGTTTCGGTTCCACAATCAGCTCCACGGCGTTCAGAACTTTTGAAGAAGAGGACGGGAACTGTTTGAAACACCGAATTGACGCCGGGCATGATTCTCGAGGTGACTGACACGAACTCAAATCGGGCTCAAATCTGACAGGGTGACCCGGAACGGCCCAACAAACCAAAGTCACTACTATGCTATGATGCAAGGCGTTTTTCGGCCATCCGAAGTCGTTTCGATGGTGTTTTAAGCAATTTTCTGTTTTCAGTGGCATTGTCATAATTTTTCAGTTTCTAGTGACAGTTTCGTAATTTACTGTTTTTCTAGGGGTTTTTTTGCAATTTCTTTCCTTTTCGTTTCCGATTAGGGTTAGGCTTTGTTTTTGGTTGTAATAATGGCTTCGGCTGGTTGTCTTTCGATAGTTTTTGATGAATTAAAGTTGTCTCTTTTCGGCTTTGCGATTTTCGACTACTTCGAAAATTTGTTTTCACTTGATTTTAATTTTCATCTCCTAACTACTTGTGTTGAAGTTTGATTAGAAGGAAAATTAGATTAGGTTCATTTTTTTTCATTTCTTGTTTTGCAAGTTTCTGAACAAGAACGAATCTTCAGATTCTATTTCCGACTGCGTCAGCAGGTATCAGAGCGGTGCCGATTGGAATTCTCGTTTGGACCTCAGTATTCTAGCGCTATCTACTGTGATGTCGTCCCGATGGATGCCTCACATTTGCTACTCGGTAGGCCATGGCAATACGACAATCATGTGACGTATGATGGATTCACGCACTGTTATACTATCAACCGAGGGCCAAGGAAAGTGGTACTTCAGCCCATGCGAGAAGGAATGGTTGACAGTAAGAAGACAATTATTTGCCTGCCATGGAAGGAATTTGAAGAAGAGGTAACCGAGTCTGAGTTTTCTTTTTCTTGAGTTGCGACTGACTTGTTGACATCAGACAGCAGTGGGGCTGATTTGCACATAATTATGCTAAGTTTTATGATCTTTTTATGCTGTTATCATATGTAACTTAGCTTAATTATGTCGTTTTAGATGTATTTTACTTTTCTGTGCTTGATTTTTGTTTGTAGGAGCATTTTGTTGAAAAAGGTTCGAAAAATTACCTAGTTGGCTCAGGAATCTTGTTCGGAACGGAACGTCGCGCAAGGGAACGAAGAAACTGCTGCATAACTCACCATCCAGCACCGGACAGCTCGACGGACGATGCGCCAGATCCTCTCAGGAAAAATATTTCAGAATCTTAAACAAACAGGGCATCCGGCGCCGGACACCTTTGACCGGTGGCGTTGTCTGCGGCAAAGACTTTCAATTTTATCAAGATTTGATTATTTTTTAGGAACTACTTTGTTTTGTAATGGGTTACTTCTTTATTATTAGAATCCTCTTAGGTAACTACTTATTTATAGGAGTCTTTTACTCCTATAAATAGGCCCTTTGTCTTAGTCTTAGAGCAGACAAGAAGACACAGCACAACTCAAGATTGATCTTCCGAGGAATTCCGAAGACATAGGGCAGATTTTCTCTTCCTCTTTTCTTTTGTATTTTTCGATTTTTATCATGTCATCTGAGTAGTCATCTTTTGTTAACAAGAACATAAAGTAAGTTATTTTGTTATGGGGTTATGAGATTTGGTTTGTTTTTTCTACTAAAGATTTGATCTTTATTATTAAGTATTTCTGCAATTCTTGTTTCCATCTTATTAATTATGTTTATTAATTTAGCATGATCACCTAGATTAATTTGCATGATTATACTACTAGCAACTATTGTTTGAATTAGGTTTGGCTAACAACTTTATTTGACAATAGAGAATTGTATTAATCAAATTACATGAATTAAAGCTACATTGTTTATGTGATTTGACGTTGGTGATGCCTTCATGCTTATGCAATTTAGTTGATTAAATTTATAGTTCGCTACGAC
>JAOXNR010054102.1:0-13075 GCA_028571225.1 Parsonsia alboflavescens | reverse complement strand
CCCCCAATTACCTATGGCCACCACCAACAAAGACATTTTGCAAGAACTCACCAACACCCTCCAAATTCTTGTTACTGAAATCCAACACCTCAACACCAACCAAGTTTCCACGGATGTGAACCCTTTTGCCAGTGAAACCTCCAATTTCAACCCCAACCAACCCACTTACCCAAACTCTACGAACCACTTCAAGCCAAATTTTCCAAATTTTAGTGGGGATGACCCCCTTGGTTGGATCTATAAGGCTGAAAATTTTTTCGAGTTCAAAAGTGTGGATGCTGATCAGCGCGTACCACTTGCAACCATGCATCTCAACAATCTAGCCTTACAATGGTACCGATGGTTCACCAAGTATCGTGGCCCCACTCTTGGGCTGAGTTTACTGCCGCACTCTGTAAGCGGTTTGGCCCCACGGACTACAAGGACCCATCTGAAGCCTTGACTCAGTTTCGCCAAACGGTGCTGTTGCATCTTATCAAGAGGCCTTTGAATAGTTATCTCATCAAGTGGATGGGCTACCCGAACCGTTCTTAATTGGATGTTTCACCATCGGTCTCCGCGATGATATTCGCCTCGAAGTGAAAATAAAACAACCACAATCCCTCTCCGAAGCAATTGGGGTGGCCCAGTTGATTGAAGAAAAAACCCAATTCTAGTGGCATAGCGGTCCTACTGGACCTTTTCACTCCAGCCCCACACTATCCCAAAACCATTCACTGCCCTCCACCACGACCAGCATACTTGGCTTTACACCTCTAGCACCAAAATTACCAAATCCAACACCCATTTAAAAAATTTCAGGCCAAGAGGTTAAAGAACTGCACGAGGAGGGACTATGTTATTACTCTGATGAAAAGTACATACCTGGTCATCGTTGTCAACGACCTGAATTGTTCATGATCAAAGAAGACAAAAACCTAGGCAATTTCACGAACGAGCAGAACTAGGAACTCACACCTAAAGCCGAACTCCAACCTGAAATTTCACTCCATGCTATGAAAGGCTCATGTTACTCCCGAACGCATCCACGACACTCGCATTACTGGTAAGGACAAATATCGACCTAAGGAGGAGATACTTGTTAAATGTTTAGGAGCACCTCCTGAAGACGCAACCTGGGAAAACAAGGGTCGCTTCCTTCGGACTTCTCCTACTTTCGTTCTTGTGGACAAGAACTCTCTTAGGGGGGCAGGAATGATGTGGCCAGTTTACATGGGTTCCAATAGAAAGAGTCAACAGCTTACCTTCCAAGTTCTATCTTTACTTAGTCAAATAAAACAGGTGCTCATGCTTAGATAATTGTTGTTAGTAAATATTTTTCCTCAAGTTAGTTCCTACTCTCAAGTTAGTCTGGTCTATTTAATTATTGTAATCAACTGGGATGGGATATGAAAAATATGTATTGTCTAAATCTCTTCCTGAATTCTCTTCTTTTCCTTGTCTAAATTCTACTCGTGTCTGATTTGCTCAAATTACCTTATCTAAGCATGAGCACACATTTTATTTGACTAGGTGAAGATAGAACTTGGAAGGTAAGCTGTTGACTAATTCTACTGGAACCCATGTAAATTTGCCACATCATTCCCCCCCCCCCTCCCCCAAGAGAGTTCTTGTCCTTCAAGAACAAAAGTAGGATAAGTCTCAAGGAAGCGACACTTGTTTTCCCAGGTTGGGTCTTCAAGAGGTGCTCCTAACCATTTAACAAGTATCTCCTCCTTAGGCCGATATTTGTCCTTATGAGTAATGCGAGTGTCGAGGATGCGTTCGGGAGTAACATGGGCCATTCATAGCATGGAGTGAAATTTCAGGTTTGAGTTCGGCTTCAGGCGTAAGTTCCTGGTTATGCTCATTCGTGAAATTGCCTAGGTTTTCGTCATCTTCGATCATGAACAATTGAGGCCGTTGACAACGATGACCAGGTATGCTCTTTTCATCATAGTAATAACACAATCCCTTCTCGCGAAGTTCTTTAACCTCTTGGCGTGAAATTTTTTGAATGGTTGTTGGATTTGGTAATTTTGGTGCTAGAGGTGCAAGGCGAAGTATGCTGTTTGTGGTGGAGGGCAGTGAATGGTTTTGCGATAGTGTGGGGCTGGAGCAAAAAGGTCCAGTAGGACTGCTACACTACTGGAGTTGGGTTTTTTTCTTCAATCAATCGGGTCACCCAAATTGCTTCGGAGAGGGACTGTGGTTGTTTCGTTTTCACGTCGAGGTGAATATCATCGCAGAGGCCAATAGTAAAACATCCAATTAAGAACAGTTTGGGCAGCCCATCCACTTGATGATATAACTGTTCAAAGGCCTCTTGATAAGATGCAACAGTACCCGTTTGGCAAAGGGGGAGTCAAGGCTTCAGATGGGTCCTCGTAGTCCATGGGACCAAACCGCTTACAGAGTGTGGCAATAAACTCAACCTAGGAGAGAGGGCCACGATGCTTGGTGAGCCATCGGTACCATTGTAAGGCAAGACAGTCAAGATGCATGGTTGCTACTGGTATGCGCTGATTAGCGTCCACACTTTTGAACTTGAAAAAATTTTCAGCCCTATAAATCCAACCAAGGGGGTCATCCCCATTAAAATTTGGAAAATTCAGCTTGAGGTGGTTGATAGAGTTTGTTAAGTGGGTTGGTTGCCTTTGAAATTGGAGGTTTCGCTGGCAAAAGGGTTCACACCAATGGAAGCTTGGCTAATGCTGGGTTGAAGTTTGAGGTGCTGTACTTTAGTAACGAGAAATTGGAGGGTGTTGGTGGCTTCTTGCGAAATGTCTTTGTTGGTGTTGGCCATAGGAACGTGTGGGGGGGAGCGGGAAGAGAATTCAGGAAGAGATCGAGACAATACTTATTTTTCATATCCCATCCCAACTGATTACAGTAACTTAAATAGACCAAACTAACTTGAGAATAGGAACTAACTTGAGGAAAAATAGGAACTAACAACAATTATCTAAGCATTGGCACCCGTTTTATTTGACTTAGAAAAGATAGAACTTGGAAAGTAAGCTGTTGACTCTTTCTACTGGAACCCATGTAAGCCGGCCACATCAACCAGTGCACTTTTTTCGGAAAAACATTTTGTTCACATTGGCTTTGGTGGTGGGAAGGCCATTAAAGTTAGATAAAGCAACAGTGAATCTGTCCCTCCCAAGTGTTGCCAGTGTATGTGTTGAATTGGACCTTTTGAAGTACCGTCCGAAAGAAATTTGGATTAACCAAGGAGAAAAAGGATTTTGGCTATCTATTGATTATGGTGATATTCCCCCTTATTGCAATGCATGCCATAAACGAGGACATCAATCTGAATTTTGTAGATCACACCAGTCCCAAACCGACCACCCAAAGGATCCTGTTGCACGAAAGGAATTAGGGGAATCCAAGGCTAAACCCGTTTGGGTTCACCGAACAGAGAAGGAATCATCTAAGGGAAATGTCAGACAGGAGACATATCAAGAAGGACCTAGAGATTCTGGCACAGCAATCGCAGATCCAATTGAATACTTGGAAGAAAAAAAAAATCGAAGCTACTGACACTCAAATTGCGGATGAAATTTTATCAATACTGGATCAAAGTTTAGAAACACATCCTAATTTATCAGAGATGGTAAAGGAGGATGCAATTCAGGAGAAAGGTAACGAAGAATTGGAAGGGAAAATCCCAAAATAAAATGGATGAATTGACTGAAAAAGCACCCGTAGTTGAAGATCTGGTGGAACAAAATTTTAAATTGGCAGGGAAATCTCCAATTCAGATTACTACTCAGGTCCAGCAAGTTGAGGGAAAGTCTTCAGATAATAATGGGCAGATTGTGGTGATTTCAGATGCACAGGAACAACAAACTAGGAGTCCAACTTCAGACAATTTAATTACCGCTGTTGATAAGGGAAATAATCCTCTCAATGTGGAAAAACTATCTCGGTTCGGCACAGGGGAATTCAAGAGGATTTCTGTATCTATAGAGCCAGCCGTTCCAAGCCAGACAATTCCATCCTCAAATCAGACAACAATTCCGGCAAATTCTATTCAAGTGATAGCATGGAAATTATTCTTCCAACTGAACCCCATAATATAAATGAGAGTGCTTCGCCACTTGTAATAATCGAACGTGGTGTCATTGGTATGGATAGAGGATTTGTTTCGGAGCCAACTTTGCCATTTAATGTGACTTCTATTCCGGTTTCTGAGTCAACTTGGCCCCCGTCCAGAATTTTGAACAAATTAATCCAGCAGGAATGGAATGCGAACATGTGCATAGCTTAAGGGAATGATGCAAAAGGCTAAAATGTCTAAATTATCCCAATGACATAAGAAATGGTTTGGAATATGGTTCCCAAATCAAACCCTGGTGTGGCTAGTTATAGTACTTTATCAGAATTTCATGGTACCTACATTTCATGTATTTTTAGAATTGCAAATTTTGTAAGAAGTGGATTTGTTTCCACCTTCAACTAAGGTAAGTTTCTTCACGTCCCTACAACTTGTATTATTTTGTTTTTCTAATAAAGGTCCGCCAAACTTCCATCTTAAAAAAATAAAAAAACCTATTTAGGGAGTTTTCCTTTATATTTTATATTTTAACTAGTTATAGTCTAGAAGACAGTTATTATTGTAAATTGAATTTTATATATAAATAGAATAGTTGAACACCACTTAGGGGTTGAGACGGTTTTTCTTAAATTTTACATGGTATCAGATTTAATACATTAACACTTTCGACTAGCTACTTTGTCATGCACGAATCCTGAACTCCACGTCGTGTTAGCACAAAAAGCACAACAAAGAATACGATTGGGATGTGATTCCTATTCCATTCCTATATTATTATTTGATATAACGACTTAAATCAAATTTAATAATGATTGCTTCATATAAAAGGAAAAGCAAATCTTTTGCTCGTGTCTTGCAACTCTGTATAAACAGAATTTCCTTGTACAATGGCAGTTGACGCTGCATTGGTTCTCGGAACAGATGAACCTTGGGAGAGGAAGTCCTTTGTGATGCTAGAATAATATCGGAAAAAATGACTAAACAGACGAAAGTTGGAAAAATTGTGAAAACTCTCTAGTTTTCGAAAAAACGATCGAAGTTGAAAATTATTAATTAAATAGAAGCTACCGAAAATAATAAGGTCGAAAATTATTAATTAAATAAAAGCTGCCGAAAACAATGAGAAATGAAATATTTAAAGCCCTAGACAAAACCTAAACCTAATCGGAACTTAAAAATAATGAAATTACAAAAATACCCCTGAAAACGAAAAATTACGACAATGCCACTAAAAACAGAAAAATGCCGAAACTCCATCAAGACGACTCCGGATGACCTAAAAAGGCCCTACATCACGGCGTATCGGTGACTATTGTTCATTGGGCCTTCCGGGTCACCCAGTCAAATTTAAGCCCGATCCGAACTCGGACCAATGCCTTGGAAATCGTGCCCGGCATCACTTTGCTTCTTGTAGACAACCAAAGACTTTACAAGGTGGATATAAAATTTCTTTTTTTTTTTGGTGATGTTCTCATTAGTTTTTACTTATCTCGACATTTCTCATATCTACGAGGGTGTTAATGGGATTCGAATTCAAAACCTATGATTTGTGTACTCGCCACTCCACCTACTTGAGTGTCCCCGAAGAGACAGGTGGATATATAAATCTGATATGCTTCTTAGAGGGTATTCAATAGATTCATAGTTGCCCATTCCTCCGAAGAAAAGGAATGGTTACACGTTCGCGTGCACGGAACATGAAATCTTTGCATACTCCTGAATAAATTGTTTTGTTTTGTGGAATGCTCGACATGTGCTACGTCATCAATTCACAGGTTTGATAGTTTGATAGAGCATTGTTGCTGGTTTGGTAGATTCACAGGTCCGTGGATGTTCGTTTACTTGTTCAAAAACATCTCCTTAACTAATTAGGAAAAGTTTTGACCGAAAAAAGTGGTTTACTACTTTTTCAATAAATTGGCTTGATCATTTAAGCAATACATGTTTGGATCATTCCCCTATTGTATTGAATTTTGGTTCCCAATCTTCACATCTGTATAAACTGTTTCGTTTCAAAATATTTGGAGATTTCATGCAGATTTTGAGGATGTGGTTTCTTCTTCTTGGTCTTCTCCGGGCCTTGAGGGCAATGTGTTGGGATTTATGTCAAAAAAGATTACTACCTCCGACTCTTTTTATAAGGTGTTTGCAATCTTTTCTTAAAGATTAAGATAAAAAATTTGTTCCTAAAATACCTTCTGACTAACAAAAAATTTAAGATAGATTTAATTTGTTGTCGAGAAAATTTAAGACCCTTCTATCTTCGTTTCTTCAATCAATGCATACCTCCTAAATAAGAACTCCGGTGAAACACAGTTGGGCAAAGCACACCATTTCGTAGTACAAGCAAGCAAATATTTCAAAAATAATTGGCCCTTTTCGGTTCTCAACAAGCAAGCAAATCTTAAATTGAAGTGTGCGGACTTCAGCTCCCATTGAAGTATCTAGTTCGGTTTTCACCCTCCATCGGAAAAGTAAAAAATCATATCCATCGCCAGAGGAAGCCATTCGAATCTCTGATTTGGAAAAAAAAAAGGTTTACATAGAGAGAAGACTTGGAAGAGTTGGTCTAAAAGAATGGCCCCAAGATTTTAAATCCGCTTTGAGAATATAGGAAACCTAAAAGATCATATCCATTGCCCGAGGAAGCCATTTGAATCTTTGATTCGAATAAATAAATAAATAAATAAAATTGTTTATAGAGAGAGAAGGATCCAATTCAATTTTAACCAGCCATATTAAACGTAAAAGATCATAACTATTGTCGAAGGAAGCCACCCGAATCTATGATTTGGAAAAAAGAAAAAAAATTTGTTAACAAAGAGAGAAGGATCCAATTTGATTTTCACCCACCTTAAGAAATGTAAAAGATCATATCCATTGCCAGAGGAATCTATCTGAATTTCTGATTTGGGGAAAAAAAAAATGTTTACAGAGAGAGAAGACTTAGAAGAGTTGGTCTAAAGGAATGGCCCCAAGATTTCAAATCAGCTTTGAGAATATACAACTTTGACTTTGCTGGAGTTTTTTGTTTTCTATCATCATTCACGATGTGTTGGGAAGGAAAAAATATGAAGGAAGAGAGAATAGGATCAAAGGGTTATATAAGAAATTTTTTATAAAATATTTCTCAAATTCTGTAAAACGACTTATAAAAAGGGACAGAGCTACACTCCTTTAACGCCTTCTAAAAAGGGATAGAGGGAGTGTCATATTCTAAGATATTATGTAAAAAATTATAATCACTATAAATATATTTATACATATTAATACAGCATGTAATAAGATCCATGTGTTTTAAATAGATGATTCATGTGTTGGTCGTTCTTCGTAATAAGGTATGGATCATTGAAATGTTACATCACAACCAATATGTTCTTGATCAGTTAATGGAATTGGGTGTTCCATTGAGTAAAAGGTATAACACATTAGTCTACTTTAACTAGAGTGACTTAACTTTTGTCATTGGATAGTACTCCCGAACTATATTTCTTAGCACATTTGGTATGTGTAAAACATGATCATTTAGTGATTGTTTACTAAATGTTCTATCAAAGAGGAGAGAACTAGTATCATTGTTGTTACTGCGTGGACACGTCCCTGTGACATGAGTATAGATTGGTGGCTTGGCAAAACTAAGTGATGGATATCAAGGAGCAACCCTAAAATTGGTGGAGCTATCATGGAATTCATCAAAGAATTAGTGCATTGAAGATGGAGTTTATTGGAGAAAATATGCTTATAAGAATGGCACTTCAAGAGTTGGAGGCTTTCTAGAGATAACCTTTCAAGTGAGGGCTTAAAGGAAGGTATGTATTATGCCATGAAGCTCAAGTTCAAAGACTTGTATTTCAAATACAAGAATGACATTCCAAGAATGAAGAATGATAATTCAAAGATGAGGAAAGACTTGTTGCCAATGGCTCAAAGAATGGAAGAACTTGAAGCTTTTTCTGGAAAGGTTCTTACAAATGTTTGAAGGTTTGTCTTCAAGGATTTATACTTCAAGTATAAGCTTAAATTGAGTGAAGATGGCTTGAAAAATACATCATGAAGGACCAAAAATCAAGCCATGACAAGCCAAGAAGAAAACACCAAAGAAGGCCAAAGAAAACAAGCAAGAAAGGGAGAAATAGAGAACAAACGGTCAATTGACTAGCTCAATCAACCGGCACCAATTGTTCCCCTTCAGTTGGCATTTTTCCAGTAAATGACCGGTGCCACCACCGGTCCTATTGATTAGCACCGGTTGTTACTTTTAAGTTGGGTGGAACTTTCATTTTTCAAGCTTTTCTTAGTTTGTTCTTGTTAATTTGAATATGTATTAGGGATATTTTAGCCTATTCACTATATCTATGAATTGTTTTAGCATGTTTTAGGGTTAACACTATAAATACTCTCTTCATTGTAAATTTTAATTAGAATCTTACAAACATCATTTTATCTAATTGAAAAAATCCTTTTGGATTAAATCTGGTTCTTCTTGAGTGTTCTTCATAGACTCTCTTAGGGTTCTTAAACAACTAGTCTAGGGCTCTTCCTCACCTTGGTTAGGTTGTTGATTGGTAGTCCAACATCAAGACATTGGTTGATGATCAAAAAATATCACAAGTCAATGTACTAACTTGAACCTCGTGGTGAGTCTCGGGTTAAATTCAAAGTTGATTTGATTTTATAGAAACCCATTTCAAAGAAATCACACCAACCTTTTCATATCAAAGCCTATATATATTCTTCATCATGAGGTTTGTCTATCTTTATTTGTTTTCTTTGTTTTAAGGTCATATTTGATTTTCTTGAAATTTATGATCTTATATTTACGTTCTTCCTCTACATCTTTGTTAATATCTTCTTGTGATCCTTTGTATTTGTGGGAATTAAGCCTAAGGCCAAAAACAAGAGTTAATTCTATTTGTTGAGTGATTGTTCTTCTATCTCTACAAATAAATAAATAAATAAAAGGATTCACAAAAAGAAGAGAGAAAACTCAAAAGAAAAACAGAGTATATTCAAAAAAATAAAGAGTACCAAAATGAATACAAAAAAAAAAAGTGCAAAAATAAAAAATGTGGATTCTTATTGTGAGATCACTTGTTGATTTCATTGAAATTGGCTAAGTTGAAGTTGAATTGAAGCTCTATTGTGTTTGAATTGCCTATTATCTTGCAAATTTGAAATCGAGGGAATTGGATTTGTTAAATTCATAGAAAAATTGGATCACATTTTCATAGACCTCTAGGTGTTTGATAAAATGCCTCTTCAAAACTTTCTTTGAACTCCAAGTATTTGATCAATTGTTTTCATCATATGGTGACCTTATTTTTGAAACTCCATGTCTTTGGTTCTTGATTGTTGATCATTTATTGACTAATTGATTGAGTTGTGTGGATTACTTGACATCTTTGCTTGAAGTGTTTGCATTGCCCAATTGAGTTGATTGATAACTTGAAAGAGAGTATAGTGGTTAAAATTTGTATGGCGGTGAGTTCAATAGAGCAAGAAAAAGTCAATTGAAGGTGTGATATACAAGTGACAAGTGAGGATCAATATTCCCTTAATTTTCCTTGTTAAATCATGACAAGATATGCATCGTCTTCGTTCGCATGCATCAAATTTTTCTTTGTTGATGCGAATCCTAACAAAATAAAAGCACCCGTCGTTATGGAACGTCCTAGGAGTATCAAAGAAGTCCAGAGTCTTACTTGTAAAATGGCAACTCTAAGTCACTTTATCAGTAAGATGATAGACAAGGGAGAGAAATTTTCCAACGTGCTGAAGAAACCAAGGGGTTTTCAATGTTTGGAGGACTTCCAAATAGCTTTTGTGAAATTGAAAGAGTTCCTGGGATGGCCTCCATGGCTCATTTCACCAAAACAAGGAGAAGAGCTACTAATTTATCTCATTGTAATTGAAAAAGATGTAAGCTCGAAAATTCTAGTAGAAAAGTCAGGTCTCCAGTTCCCTGTCTATTATGTAAGTTGTCTGTTGAGAGGTCTTGAGACTAGATACTAAGATCTAGAAAAATTCTCGTACCTCATTGTTATAACATCAAGGAAGCTTAATCCCTACTTTGAATCTTTTCTTATTGGAGAGTTAATTAATTTGTCATTAAAGCAAGCTCCAGCTAAGCCCTAGCTATCTAGTAGAACAATGAAGTGAGCTCTCACGCTCTCTGGATATCAAATTGATTTTGAACCAAGAAAGGCCATCAAAGCTCAAGTTCTCTCGAGAGTGGACAACAAGCTTAGGAATTTCTCCAAAGCTTCTTAGTGCATTGCGCTTAGATATAGAAATGATTAAGGGATTAAGCCATGGCATGCTAGTTGTCAGCATTAAGTCTCATGCGAGGATTGTGCAGAGCAATCTTGCCACCTATGAAATCAAGCAAATTGAACTTTCTTTCCAAGAACTTAGATTTTAATTTCCATATTATTGATTTTGTTTTTTGGGGTACTTTGCTTTATCTCTAAGACTAAGGATGACAAGATCATGGCAGTTGAAAATGAAATAGTTATGCTATCCTTAGGTAGAAAGATTAATTTCTGCAATTACGTTTATAGCATGAATTCTAACTCATGAAACGGTTCAAATATTGAAATGTATAAATAACAGCAGAAATTCGAACCTAGTGGGATATAACGTGTTCAATGAATTCGTTCACCAGACAGAAAAGATAGCACTAAAAATCTAAAATTTTTTTATGGCATTTCTTTTGAAATCTTTTGGTACCAATGAAGTTGATAGGGGTCAAGAGTTTTTAATTCTTTTTCTAGTATTCATAGTGAACTGAGTTTAAAGACTGTGATTTTTATGGGATCAAATAAGGGCTTACTGGTTTTCAGGATTAAGTCTTGTGCAAGGATTGTGTTGGGCAACCCTCCAACCTAAGAAACCAGGCAAATTTTACATATGCTGGTTGAGTTTATAGCTGGAATTCTAACTCATGGTAGTGTTCAGATATTGATTTCCATACACATAGATCAATCAATTCAAACCCAGTGGGATATGGAGCGGTTGTCATGTTCAATGAATGCGTTTGTTGGACAGAAAAGAAAGCACCATATCTTCATATCTAATGATGTCTCGCTTGAATCTAATTGGTACCAAAGAAGTTCAAAGTGGTCATGAACATGGAATTTTTTTCCATGGCTTCTTAGTGCATTGCAACTAGATACAATGATGATTAAGGGATCAAGTAATGGCTTGCTAGTATTTAGGATTAAGTCTCGTGCAAGAATTGTGCTAGGAAATCTTGCCACCCAAGAAATCGGCACAATGGAACTTCCTCTCCAAGAACTTAGATTGTAAACTCCCTATTTTTTATTTTGTTCTTGCAATGCTCTTTTATTTATCTCTAAGATTATGGATTACAAGCTCGCTGTAGTTGGAAATGTAATAGTTATGCCACCATTAGGTAGAAAGATTTGTTTCCCAAGTTCAATTTATGTCTTGAATTCTGACTCATGAAAGAGTAAGAGTTCAAATATTGTATTGCATACACAAAGAGTAGAATATTCAAACCTAGAGGGATATAACGTGTTTAATGACTTCATTCAAGATATGCTATTAGGGATCAAAAGTTTTATGGTGGCTTCATCATTTATGGTGGCTCTTTTGAATCCTATCAGTACTAGACATGCTATTAGGGATCAAAAGTTTTGAAGATTTTCCTAGGCTTCTTAGTGCAATTCGCTTAAAACAACAATGATTTAGGGATCATGCGATGGCTTATTGCTTTTCAAGTTGAAGTCTTGTGCAAGGATTGTGATGGGCAACCTTGCAAGCAAAGAAATCAGGCAAATTTAACTTCTTTTCTGAGAAATTAGAATTTAAATACCATATTATCAATTTTGTTCTTCCAACGCACTTTGATTTATCTTTGAGACTAGGGATTACAAGATCGAGGCAGTTTAAAATTTAACTAGTATGCTGCTTTCATCAGATGGAAAGAGTTCAAATATTGAATTCCATACACGAAGATCAAAGAATTCGATCCCAACAGGATATGAAGAGCCCATCGTGTTTAATGAATGCGTTGGATAGAAAAGAAAGCAACATATCTTCATATTTGATGTCTCTCTTGAATCTAAATGGTACAAAAGAAACTAAGAGTGGTCATGAGATTGGAATTTTCTCCAAGGCTTGTAGTGCATTGCAAATAGATACAACGATGATTAAGGGATCAACCAATGGCTTGCTAGTTTTCATGATTGAGTCTTGTTCAGGGATTGTATTGGGCAATCCTGCACCCAAGAAATCAGGCAAATTTAACCTATGTTCCAAGAACTTAGATTTTCAACGCCCTATTACCAATTTTGCTCTTTCAGTGCACTTTTCCTTATCTCTAAAACTGTGTATTACAAGATCGTGGCTGTTGAAAATGTAATAGTTATGCTTTAATTAGGTAGAAAGATTTATTTCCCTAATTGGGTTTATAGATTGAATCTTGACTCATGAAAGAGTTCAAATATTGAATTGCATACACAAAGGTCTTGACCACTCTCAACTTCTTTGGTACCACTTAGATTCAAGAGAGACATCATCAAATATGAAGATATGGTGCTTTCTTCTTTTCTATCCAATGAACGCATTCATTGAACACAACAACCACTCCATATCCAACTACGATAGAATTATTTGATCTTTGTGTATGGAATTCGATATCTAAACTCTTTCAAGAGTTAGAATTAATTATATAAAACAAACTTGGGGAATAAATCTTTCCATTCGACGAAAGCATACTAGTTAAATTTTCAACCGCTACAATCTTGTAATCCCTAGTCTCAAAGATAAAGAGAAGGGCATTGGACAAACAAAATTGACAATATGGTATTTATATTCTAAGTTCCTGGAAAGGAAGTTTAATTTGCTTGATTTCTTGGATTGCCTAGCACAATCCTTGCACAATGATGTGATTCACTTGAATTATGGCTGGAATTTCAACATCCAACTATCCAAATCCAAGGTCACTCATAATCTAAAATTTTGCCCAAGACTTCAACAAGAGATTCAAGCTAGTGACTAATGACCATG